>JAHLSL010000008.1:19941709-20068944 GCA_025920805.1 Petroica traversi | reverse complement strand
TATTCTAAACAAAACTGCAAAATTAGAATATTAATATATGCAGTGTTGATTATGTCAAATTCTTTTTTGCTCAAACCATGTAATTATTTAATGCACTATTTAGCTGTGACTAACTCTATGAAAGGGAAAAAGAATATCTGAGTGAATTAAAGGGTTTATCACTTGTCTGTGAATTTTTTTTTAATAATTGTATTAAGTTGAGATGATTTTAGGAACCCTGTTTAGGTCTTGGTAAATTCCTTATTCTTTATTTAATATCATCTCTATGATAGCATGCCACCACCAAAAGAAAGGTGGATTTTTATTTTTTTTTGTTAAAAAAGAAAATGAAAAAGTAGTGGAATTTTATATTTTTCAGATTTTCTCCTCAATTTTTATTTACTGCACTTTAAATTTCCCTGCGAATTACTGTTTATTATTTCTACAAATACAAATCAAAATGAAACCAAGAAAGCAATCCATCAATTTTGTGTTAAGTGCAGCTCTGGATAGAAAGCAAGGTGGGAGCATGAGTTCTTGCAGATTAAAACAAATCACTAGTAATTGTAGGAAGTTAAAAAATTCATGAAGAGTAAATCTGCAGGGGTGTCTATGCAATTTGACATCCACTGTTTCATGTTCAGGTAGAAGTAGATCAATATACAAATCTGTGATGTCAAATCTTGAAAGCAGAGAGACAGAAAGCCTTTTTGGTTTGTTTTTTATTAATTTTTTTGAGGGACTGTCAAACCACATTGTCCTATCACCTGATTTCTTCTTCAACCTAAGGGTGCAGAGGGGGTTGCCAAGGGCCCCTGTGTGCTCCGTGTGTGAGTTCTGACAGAGGGCTGGCAGGGAGTGTCCCTGTGCCAGTGCCACCACAGCCCGCCTGAGCTCCTTCCTCTGCAGTCACAGGGCAAAGGCACAGAATAACCTGCAGCAGGAGCCTGGGGGCACCTTGAGGAAGACCTTCAGGATCATACAGGTTTGGCTCTCCCTCGTCTCCTTGCGAGACCTGGAGGGTTTTGTTTTTCTTTCCCTTAAAGCACATGGAAGAAATCCTCTTTGTCTGGAAAAGGACTGGAATAAATGTGCCAAGCAGAAGCTGCAGCCTTCTGTAGAGCTCAGGATGATCAAGATTTCCTTGCAAAAACTGTTCTAATTTTCCAGCACAAACAGAGCTAGTTTAATGATTTCAACAAATCGAAAGGTTTTTATGTTAAAAATTGTTAGTGCCTTAACAAAAAAAAAGCACTGTGATGATCACAACTTCTCAATTAATTTAAATTTTTCTAGTTTTACATACAAATCTTAGGTAAGCTGCAGCAGTGCTGGGGTGGTGCTTATATTTTAGTGGTGCTTTTAACAGTTGTCTCAAAACTTGTGCTAAAAGCACCAAATAGTCCTGATATTGTTAAAGAAAAAAAATTGAATCTGTACAAATATTAAGCCAAACCAGACCATGGTGCTTAGGCAGAATATTTTGAACTGCTTCACATCTGCAAAATGCACTTTGGTGGCTGCTTTTTTGACCTATGAATAATGTCTCAACTTTTAAGCTTGTAAACACTTGTTTTGCCAAGGGGTTTCTGTTATGTTCTTCAGGATCCAATTAACCTGATCAAGGTACCCTGAAAGAGGACTCCCAAACTGCTAAGCAAAGTCTGAATTAATTGTTAAGACCTGTCTAATTCGATAGCATCATTTCTATTTTGACTTCTCTTTTCAAATGTTTGCAATGTAAATGTTCCAAATTGCTCTCTATACATCACATCATAAATATTCAGATCATAATTTGACACCTATTGCTAGTTTATTCTCTTCAAAATGATTGCAAAGTAATGAAATATTTTCCTTATCCTGGTGGAAGACAAAACAAAAAATAGCAGAACTTTTTTCAATATGATGTGAAGGAAAAGACTCTGAGGATTTTAAACACCATCTAATTAATTCTAGTGCCTGTATTGTTGCAAAATTCACTGTCTAAGACTTCCTTTAGCAAATTAGGTTTTATTTTTGATGTGTAAATATGATGATGCATACAAATTATATCCAATGGTAATTAATTACTCTGGGATGTTCTTAAAATTTCAATATTGAATTATGAAATACCTCAGAGAATAAGGGAAAATTTGCCATGCTTTTGGCTATAGCTCTGGTCTTGTGAGCTTCATTAAAACTATTGTTCAATGTCTACTACATTCATAAATGTGAATGCCAATGTAAATTATATCCTTTTATCGTGGAAAGGAGACTGTTCCTGTTGTCAATAGCTTGAAAGCTGGTTAATCTACACCTTCCCACCCACGGGAGAAGGGTGAGGTGTCATTCTCCAGCTGAGGCTTTTTATGCTGATGAGCTGAAGAAAGTAATCAGAGGATCATCAAAGAGATGAAGAGAGGAGTCCAGCAAAATTCAGACTTGGAAACGGATGTACTGAACTCAGTGCAATGGGGGTTTTTAATCAATTCCCATTTGCTGGAGACCTCTCTGATGTGAGGTATATCTCTGTGTCCTGGGTTAGCCATATGGCCTGTTTGTATCCCCAATCGTCCCCTGGCTTATGCTGGACATTAAGTTCTGCAGCTTTAAGTTGGTCTAAAGAAGACAGTGAAAGTGAAGGTGGAGGAAGAGGCGGAGCGGCAGCAGGAAGCAGGAAGAGAAGAGCGGAGGAGGGAGCGCGTGGCTCCAGCGCGGCCTGAACTCGCAGCTCCCCGGGATCATCGCCCCCCGTCCCGCAGGACACTACGAACCAAGGTCAGGAGAGCGGAGAGGCTGCATTCCAGCAGACAGCGTTATCTCTTTTTCTTTTTTTTCCTCTTCTTGGGACTGGCTGGCATCGCGTGGGCCCCTCCCCCACCCTCGCCGACTGCTACAGCCGGGCCCGGCAATCGTCCCCCCACTGGAGAACTGAATCGGACTCAGACGGACTCTGAATCTACCATCTCTTCAGAGGAAGGAGAGGTTTCATTGTTTTCATATTATCCAATTTTTTCCCTATACTTGTAAATATTCTATGTGTTAAATAAATAGTTTTTTCCACTTTTCTCTAAGGAAATTCTTCCCGGACCGGTAGGGGGAGGGGCGATTGGAATCTGCTCTTCCTAGAGGAGACCCTCCAGAGGTTTCCTCCTAAATATTTGCCTTAAACCAGGACACTCTGGTTCCTGGGCTCTTCACACTTAAGCAGCATTTTCATCCATTCAGGGTTATGAGGAGCATCAAGCTGTTGTTCCAACTGAATATATGGGAAAACTTACACAAATAGCTATTTGCATATGTAAAAATAAACACACCACACGTGTATATTGCTGTCAGGGAGCTGGAGATTGTTGTGATGGGCATTTCCAAAAACTGACAAATTGGGCCAGCTGAAAATTTGTTCAAAATCTTTCAAAGTCACTTCTTCATATTAAAAAAGGAAACATTTATTTCGTCCTTTTAATTTTAAATTTTGATATATACAACAGGACACAAGTCAACAAGATTCAGACAATAAAAGGAAGTGATTCCAGAGAGAAAAATTAACCAAATGAGAAATACTGCTCTTGGGTGTGATCAAAGTGACTGTTTCATCATGGGAATATATAATTGGAAGGCAGTGGCATCTTCCTAACATATACCAAGTGCTACAGTGAACCTAAATCTTACTAAAAGGATTCCCACCCACATTTGTAGGAACTTTTGAAGGTTTAGGTTTGTAAGCGCAGGATGTGACAGAGACAGAGATATCTTCCTTGGTTTTCTCTCTCTGAAAAGGAAATTACTTCCTCAAATACCTTTAGCAAAGTGAGGTGAATTCATAGATCACCTTTTGAAGACAAGGAGGGTTAAAATAGATGGCAATAGTTCTAATATTCAGGTTAGCATTCAAGAATACTATAAATGTATGTGCATAGTTCTGGAATTTAATTTTGCATGCAAGTTCACAAAGTTTTTATTCTTTCATGAAGTTGAGGATATAAAGATTTTGATATTCAATTTTTTTAAAACAAAAATATATTTGTTGGTGACAATGCTCTGTTGCATTTATTCTCAAACATTTGCTTCTGCTCCCTGAAAGGGCACAGAATGGCTCCTTTAACAGTTAAAAACTCATTTATTGAGCACTTGAATCATGAACTAATTAATCTGAACTAATTAATACATTTTCCTGAACCCTATCCTAAATGTCTGATTTCTGTAGCATTAATTTGAAGAGACACTTCATTTTGCCTCTGATTTTGCAATACAGCTATTTTTTTTTACTTTTTTGTGTACAAGAAAACTTAGGTTTCTTTATTAACTTTATAAATTTGATTTTGTCCTTATTCATTGTTTGTATCTCAGTGGTTTTTTTTTTCTTTGATATTTGAAGTGCTGGTTCACTTTTCATAAAAGTCAAGTGGAATTATGACCTGAACTTCAAGAGGGCTGAGAGTCAACTCTTAAACAAGTAAAGCATTAAGCAAATATGTATTTAAAATGCCATAAAAATTCCATCTGTTTTCTCTTACTATTGGAAAGATTTTTTTTTCCCCTGTGGGTAAATGTTTTTTTATATAACATTAATTTAAGCCAATTAAAATAGAATTTGAGTGTTCTAGCAGACTAAAGCAAGAATTTATATTTCCTTGTCAAACTAAACCCTAAGAGATCACCTGGACACTCAGAATTTGTTTTTTCTTTTCTTTTTTTTTTTTTTTCAGGCTGCAGTTTTATATAGTCATGTCTGTACACTTACATAAAATTTTGTCATATGGTGTTCTTTCAAGGTTAATTTTTATTTTGCTGCCTCAGCCTATCAGGTCTAAACAGAACATTTTTCCAGCACTCAGAGCAGCTCTTCAGATCCCCACAACCCTGAAAAACTCTTTTCAATTTATAATAGATTCTGGAAATATTTGAGTGGTTTCTTGATGTTTAAAAAAAAAAAAAAAAAGCATTATCCATGCATTTTCCATTGTGCATGTGTCTGAGGCCAGAGATTAGGGAACTCTGTTTGCAGTTAGATTGTGGGCAGTTATCCACCTCCGTCATTTCTGCAGGGCTGAAACATCCACTTTTGATGGAGTACAAACACTACCAGGTGAATGATTTTCAGAGAGGTAAATTCTGAGGTTCAGAGAAAAAAACATATGGTAGAGGTTGCCCTGGACCCTTCCCTGATGAATAATTGTGAATCTCACTATTTTTAGGACTGGTTTCACAGGGTGAGTTTGATTGACACATTGTCAGATCCTGGATGTTTTACAGCTACTGAGAAAGAGAAAAATAAGAAAATACTTGCAGACTTCAAGAACTCTCACTGTGGTCCTTGGCTAATTTTAGAGTTTTAAATACCATGGCCAGCCAGGGAGGACAGGTGGATTGATTGAGTTCTCCATGTTTGCACAGCAGTAACTTTGAACAGGAGACTTTGGTATCTCCTTCCAAGGGATGCAGGATACAGTGCCCCTGAGCCCAGGGCACGGGAGTGTCTGAGCATTGACACTTATGGACCCTCCTTCCATGTTCATGTCACCCTCCAGCTCTGCCGTCAAACTGATTCTCCGATGGTCAGAAGTGGCTTCTGTTGTAGCTGAAGCTCCTATGTTCATGACCAGCACTGAGCAGCTCTAAGAACTGGATGGCTAAAGCTTCATTCTGAATTTTACTGTCTTTAAAATACTGCTACTGGGCATTTGAAATACTGCAGTGTGGCTGTAGGAATGATCTTGAGGGATTATATTTCCTTTTCTTATTTTCAGTGTAGTGCTTAGGCTCTTTCTCATCCTTTCCTCCCCACTGCACTTCTCATGCCTATCCCACTATTGCTTGTTAAATGAGTAGCTCTGATTGCCACTGGTCAGTAATTAGCACAGGTTTAGTTATAAACAAATTAGCGATTTTTTTTTTTTACTGAAGTATCTTTACAAGTGATAGAACGAAAATCTCTCTAATACCTATATTACAATCAAGAGAAATAGTTTTAATGATCAGTAAATCTCCTTTTCTCATTAAGAAAATATCTTCCATTATAAAATAGTGAACAAGAGTGATCATGTTGTAAAAAGTGAAGATTTGCAGTGATAGCTGACAGTGAAAATAGAAAAAGTAATTTTTCTGGCATTTGTTGACCTCTATTTATTTGCCCTGCTGAGACATGCTCCTTATGTTTTCTTGGAGTCAACATCTGAAACAGCTCAGACTGTAGAAGATCTCATTGATTGGCTCTCCAAGGACGGAGTGATCAGATCAATGCTGTGGTTGGGGTTGTGTTTTCTGGGTGAGTCTGTGCTGGCATTTCAGCTCATACCCAGCACTGCTCTCTGCAGTGGATTCCTCAGCTGTTCCCCACTACCTCCATTTGGTTCCTGTCATAGGGCAGCCCTGGGGTGTTCTGGAAGGAATTTCTTCCCCGTGCCATTAGCCCAGCAGGCGAGAGCAGGGATATGGCAGCAGCGGCAGCTCCTGTCAGCAGGAGATCTGTCTGAGGTGCTGCCGGGCTCTGGTCACTCAGCAGCAATAATCTCAATCTCCAGGTCAGCTCCCATTGCACAGCACTGCTCGGCAATGCAGACACCACTGCTCCAGGAAGTTCTGTGTTTGTTTTTTAAACTGTTGTCAGCTGCAAATGAAGACAGACTGTAAGTCAGTTCTGCTGTCATGCAGTGAAAATGAAATAAAGGCTTCTTGGGGGAAGGAAAAGCCCCAGCTGTTACTAATGACGGACCTTCATCTTTTCATTTATGCTAAATATTTTCTTTGTTGGAAATTACGTGCAAGCATATTTATATGCATCACATGATACATTCTCCATGTAGCTCTGCGATTTCATTTGTAGTTTCTTCCACCTCGTGAATGGTATGTACACACCACGTGAAATGGGAAATAGTTGTAGCTAATGGGCATTTTTATAGAATAGTAGAATAAATAAGCACATAAAACTTTGCAGTGGTTACTGCTGCCTTTCAGCTGTAGTGACTCACTGGGGTGCACTTCCAAAGAGAAATGTGGGATCCAGAAGAAAGCACACAAAATATTTCTATGTTTGTAAAATTACCAAGGCATTGTTGTGTTGTTTTGGTATGGGGTTTATTTTTCTTTTTTTTTTCTTTTTTTTTTTTTTAATTTAGTTAGTTAGTTTTGGATTTTTTTTGTTTGGTTTTGTTTAGGTTTTTTTTTGGTTTGTTTGTTTTGTTGGTTCCCCCCCCCCCCCTAGAATGCTGTTTAACTTGCTTGTAAAAGTTCCTTTTCTTCTTCAGAAAAAAATATTCTTAATTTGCAGACTTTTACTTTTCACCTAATTTCAAGACCTTAGGTTTTCAATGCTCTTCTTTCTAAATCTTATATTTAACTGGTTGCCATAACTAAACAAAACAAAAAAATCTCAGTCCGGTGTTTGGCAAAATTTTTAATGTAATTAGAGGTATAGACATAAAAGCTGCATTTTCTATTTTTGCAGATTAAATACTTAATGCATATATTGCATCAATTTGCAAAGAATTGCTAAGCACATTTTCCTTTGATTCTAGTCCAAGATTGATAGAGAAGGAAAAGTTATTAACAAGAAATAAATTCACAATGGTTAAAAATATTTGCTTAAGCATTTCAATATCCCAAAATGTCATTGTTGTCTCTGGAAATGAGCATGACTCTTCAGATAAAACCTGCTGTGGTGCTCTGGTTGTATCTACAGAACCAGCTAAAGGCGTGTATACAGATAGCTGCATCAGAGAATGGATTGTGGAGGAAGAAATAAATATAAAAATTGTTGTAGAAATCACTTGGTGTGAAAGTGCTAACTACTTCTGGGTGCATCATAAGAAAGACATTTTCCATGCTTTTAAGTGCATGATAGCAAAAATGTCATTTTAAGGTGGTTCTGCCCTTTATTGTGGCTGTCACATAATCCAGTTAAATATTTGAGCTTTGTGAAGGTCTTTGTGCTGTCATCTATTATATATTTATATTAGTCCCTGCTACCACTTGTAATTTTATTTTTTTTAATGTTTGGTTTACCATTTCCTTTCTGGATCGTTCTCTGGCTAACTGTGCTACTGCTTCTAGAACAAAATTTCCTGTATGGTTTTGAGGAGATTTTGTTTCAGTAGAAACAAATGAGACATGCTGGCTTGTACTTGAGTTCTTTGGGCAAAAGTTCCATTCAAAAAGGAATGGAGCTAGGAAACAGTCGAGCAGATGTAGCGCAGCACACTGCAGGTGTGTCCTAACTGTGCTTTCTCACGTCCGTTTTGTTGTGGTGTCTGCAGTCTGAGGAAAGCTCTGTTGGCTGGCAATGAAACCTTCCACCACTTAGCAGGAGCCAGGATGGATTCCCATCACTTCTCCCCTCAGCAGAGGCTGTCTGACCTGTGTGTGGTTGCTGTGCCACAAGAGCTGTTGAAGTGGCTCAGGAGGCCTCATGGACCTGCTTTGCTCTCAACAACTTCGCCTATGTCCCCTGTCCAAAGTTACCCGTTCAGCCCCAGGTCCGGGCCCTGGGCACTGTCCAGGCACTGCTGTGGGCTCCTGTCTCCTGCTGGAGGAGCCGTGGCTGCTTTGGTGCCCTGCCCTGGAGAGCACTGCAGCCACACAGGGCTGGCAGGAACCCCGGCATTCGCTATGTCCAGAGAAGTGTCCCCACAGCAGGCAGTGTCCCCAAGCCAGGAGCCTGAGGGGCAGAGGGGCTGGGCACTTGTCCCCTGTGCGAGGCCCTTCCTTGGGCAGCTGTCTGAGTGTGCAGAGCCTGCTCCCCCATGGAGCAATTCTAGAACTCCCCTCACTTCCCATACACCTCTTGCTGGTTCTGTTTGGAGGGTTTTTTTGTGTGTTTGTGCTTTTTGTTTTTGTTTTCTTTTTCTAAGCTACCATTTGCACTCCTGGATAATTATAGGACTTGGGTAGCTACCACCAAAGGGTATAACTCAATTTAAAGAAAAAAAATATGCTCAGGCTCCTACATTGCAGATGGTCATGCTGGGCTTCTGAAGGCCTCTATGGCACTATGTGGGCTATTCTAGAATGGGAGCCAAACATTGTTACTGATTTGAGACCTAAATGATTATTTAAATTTAGACTGAGGAAGAGATTAATTTCTCTTTAAAGTATGCTGTCAGAATTAATGCAGGTTCATTCTTTTCTCTGGTGTGCCTTCTTGTTGGAGGAGACCATCTGTTTGTCTAGGGAAGCCATAAAATATTATTCGATGTGAGATTTGCACTGAAACCCTGACAACTAGCAATTGCAGTTATGAAAATTACCTAAATGTGCCTAATTCATTTATATTTTAATTCTGATCCATCAGTGTCAGATAAAATAAGTTATTTTTTCTTCTGTTCCTGGGTGGCACCTATAATAGCTTAATGTTGTCTGAATAGTAAAATTGTAAGTTTTGAAGTCTAGCTGCAAGCCAGGGGCTTTTGAAAAAGGCTGCCCAGATGAAAGCTTTTTTTAGAAATTATTAAATTTTTTTATATTTCTGTAGTTAATGATTATATTTCATTTCTTTAAAATGATTTGTCCATCACCGCTGTTGGAAGCCATATGTGAAGTGAATATAATTTAGTGATAAAGCAAAAGCAGGTAAAAAGTTCTAGATATCAAGACAGTGGTGAGACTTGAGAAGAAACAGATTCTGTTGGCTAATCTGATTGAGACAGTTTCCTTTTTATGTTGCAAAATTGGAAAAATACATGGAAAATTAACAAAGCAGTTGTGTGCTGTTCCAGGCCTTCTAATTTGGCTCATCCCATTAAATTGGTGATTGCACCGTTCTTTCAAAAAGTATTTACCTTATTTCTTTCTTTGCAAAGAATGACGACCGACCTTTAGAAATATGTGGCTCAGATACATGGTTTATACAGCACCCCTGGACTTTCTCTTAACCACTTCTTAAGGATTTATAGAATGAAAGCTTTCTATGATTTTCAGAAAAGATATCTTTGCTAGCATCAGAGAGGTGCTTTTAGGATAATCCAAGTAGTCTCTTTTTTACGAGACTCAAATATTGGAAAACAGTGTCCTTCACACGTTCCTAAGGTTAATAACCATACAAGTCACCACATCATACTGTTTCCCACAGGGACTTGTATGATGATTTCTTTTAAATAAAAGAAATTATTTTTATTTATTTCATTTATTTTCTTTATTTCATTTCAGGCTGCTATTTCACTAACTTCAGTGATTTCATGTTTTTAACTCCTTTGTTAGGTAGGGAATTCCTAAACCCATTGGTCATGTGAGTCTGTTGGCCCTTCCAAACAGCAACAGAGACATGTGTTCATAGACTGTGGCCTGGAATGAAACATCAGGGTTCCAAGCCAGGTCTCTAGAAATAACAATCTGCAGACATTAGCTTCCTCCTGAAGTAGTATCTTCATGTCGTCAAACTAATTTTGACTTGGATATACCAAAGAATATTCTGTATATTACTTCATAGCATGCCAGCTAAAAAGTGACTAAATTACATAAAATCCTGAGTCTGTTTATTATAAAAGTTCATCTTTTATAATAAACATTTTTCATGTAACAAAGTGAAAATTGACCCTTTTATTGCCACGTAAATGGCAAGCTGTTTCTGAAACACAACTCTTCTTAAAGCTCTCATTTGAATTCCAATTATTTTTACTAATCAAGGCTTGCCTCCTTAAAAGGGTATTGATGTCGTTATCAGCCTAAACATATGAAGATGTGGGATAATGTGATTTCATCATTTGCAACGCTGCTTGAGCAGCCATTTTGGACTAAGCTGGGTTATGATTTAGGCCTTCAGCAGTTTGCAAGGAGTCACAAATAAACAAGCGTGAAGTAATAAACAGGGAAAAAAAGAATTCTGCCTTATTACATGCCTGCTTTCAATCTGCTATTGTCTGAACAAAGGCATGTATTGTAACTATATCCTCTTTTAGAGAGAAAGTGAAAATATGACAGCTACATCACAGATTAATTGAAGAACTTTTAATCAGTGAAGTATTTTTGTTTCTACTGCTTCAGACTCAGGTGTTTTCTTCATAATGTCAAAGGCTTTACACAAATTTATTTTTATAAAATATTCAGTGACAAATCCTTTAATCTGAAAGTTTAATTTTATTTTTTTTAGAGGACTGTTTATACCATTTCATTAATTTGCACTTAGCAAACCCAGAGGTTCTGACTTCTATTTTACAAGAGAAAAGTAAAGTATATTTTATATGTTGGTATGCTAAGCTTCTTTTCTTGCCTTGTTTCTTTACTGAAAGTAATACAGCTCTTCTTGCTATAAAATATCTTTGTGTTACTGGGGAGCATGTGAGGCAAGAGGCTTTGTTCTGAGGTTCTGAAAATGAGATTGATTTTCAGTAATGGGCTAATTTGCTAGGAGCATACTAAACTCTTCAAATAGATATGGTTAACCTAGAAAAAAAGAATATGATGAATTCACAGGATTTTTATTTTAATTTTCTGGCTTTTGTGTGCATGAGAAAAGATTTGTTTTCTGTGAATGTAAGCACAGCTGACAGCAAGGCTTGAGAGACAGACTCATAGGTATTGCGTCATGCCATGGTCCGCTGGTCATCCTGCTCAGTGCAGCTGCCTCCTTTCTGGGGAAGAAGAGAGATCAGGTGCTCATTTGGGTCTCGCCCTGAGATAAACTTGGGACTGTGTCAGGACACGCAATTGGTTTGGGTTTAGAAGGACTAAAAGTTGGCTTTGATTTTGTTTGCTATTCCACCAAGGAATACTGAAGTTTGTAGTTTCTTGAATATTCTGACAGCCACCTCTCAAATATTTTTCTACCCTGTTGTCTTCATGAATGGAAGGAACTTTTTGTAAAAAAACAAGACAACTTTTACCCTCCTTTAAGAGTTCAAAGAAATTTTCAGTGCCATAGCAGTGTGAAAAACACCAGCAGAAACAGTGCTTAATTGTTGAGTCTGTAGTGAGGTGCTATTTCCCATCTGGACTTTATCCTGTGCTCCACAGAGTAAAGCCCACCTGCTACTTAAGTTCCATTATTCAGTAAAATTCATGCTAGAACAAAATACCAAATTCTCCAGAATTGTCCTCTAAAAAAGTCCACCTAATTTTTTCATCAAATTGGAGAGTGCCTATTGTGTGGTTGAACCTGGAGCTATGACAGACATGAAGGTATTTTGAAAAATGGACATAGATTGCCTATCTATTGTACATGAGGGGTGCCTACTACATCTTTTGTCATCTATTTCCCTCCTCCTCCTCATAATAATAATAATAACAACAACAATAGCAATAATAATTTCAATCAGCTGTCTATTTACAGTGGACATTTTTGCAGGCAAAAAACTAATTAAATTTTTTTTCATAGAAAATTGATTTCATTCTTTTTGGTCAGAAAGAAAACATAATCATCTCTTCCAAAAGAAATTGTACTATCCATTTCTTGATCTGCTTTCAATGTACTGTTGGCAAAACAAAAGTATGTGAAATAATTATTTCTTCTGTTAAACATCAAAACTTCAGTCTCAGCTGTATCATGCATACTGGAGAACAGCTAATTAATCAGTCTCATCTTTTCACTCCCTGAAAAGAAATACTGCTATTTATTCCATTACCCGCTGCTTTTTTCTACATTTTCAAGAGCCAAACCTCAGAATATGATGGTTCACTTTAAATAGACCTAGGTTTGTGTCTGGGCTGCTTCTGGAATTTTTTGTTAGTTTTCTTCCATTTCAGTACGTATTTCTTCTGCCTGTGCTCCATATTATTATGATAAGTTAAGCAATCCAAACTGCAGTGAGTTATTATATTTTAAAAAGTCAGTAACCTGAGTGGCTTTATTTATCCCCACTGTAAGCTTCTTTTCTTTGTCCAGTTTTGCAGAGAGAAATACCTATATTGTGTCTAGAAAAGATTTTCAAATGCTATGCTATTCACTAGATACTTAGGAAACGTACATTTAGAACTAGAGTGGATAAAGTATATATTTTTCTAACCTTTAGTCCATGGTCAAGGCAGGAAGTAGCTTTGATAGTGAAAACCAGGGTTTTGTAAAATGTTTAAAGAAGAAGAAAGAAGAATGACATTTCTCTCCTTGCCATTTCAGAATCCATTTGGTTTTGTATATACAGCAAGGGAGTGAGTTTCCTAAACTGAGAAATGTTTTACTCTAGCAGTGAGGCAGCATGAGAATCTGAATTGGTAGATTCAGCCTATATTATTTATATTTTTTTCTGCACTCAGAGGTAAAATCCTAGACCACCCATTAAAAAACAATTAATGGATGTCTCAAGGGAAAGGATATCTAATATATATACTTACCAACAATTCAGCAAAGCTTTTTTGGGTCTGTATCTGACTCTTTAACTCTCAATTAGGGTTTACACTTTTTTTGTATCAATCTTTTGTGAATTTCAGACAAAATTGGAGTAGCAGAATATTATGAGTCATTAATCTTCTTTTCACTCAACTTTTCTCCCAATATATAACTGTTCTGCTACATCTTATCTAAAGCAAAACCTAAATCTAAGCTTTACAACGAAGTGTGAGATTTATGATATCATCTTTTTCACAGCATCACAAAGGGTACAACCAAGGAAAAAGTCTCTGCAGAAGTGGCTATCACTTACATAGATAAAAGGTGGGGATAATGAATTGTTAAGTACTGTATTTCTTTGAGATAAAATAAATCAGCCAAGGTCCTGTTGAAAAAATTTGGGCAAAATTACGTAAGTCAACCTTGATAGCACAAGCCAGTCTGTTGCTTGTACTACAAGCCTACAAGTTGAGATCTGAATTTTGTGCTTTCTGCCTCTGTATCAAGTCTAATAGAATATTTTGCTATGGGATGTGAACTTTGTTTTCTACAGATGATGTTTAAAAAAACCAGTGCATATTAACTTTCACCTTTGCCTTGGTATCTCGCTCCCACTGAGTGCCTAAATACCACCACTTGCTTCTTGCTCTCTGAGAACCCATGTGTTGCTGAAGAAGTTCTGTGTACTTTCATAATGTCAGATTATTTTTTTCAGTACAAGTCAGAGCTCAGAAAGTATTCTCTTCACTTTCCATGCTTGTTTCAGTATCCAGTGATGATAAAAGTATGATCTTTATATTGGTGGGGTTTTTCCAGGTTTGGGTCTTTTTTATTTTTATTTTTTTTTAACTTCTATCTAAATTAGCCAAAACTGTCAGGTACACAAGTAGAACCTGCTGCTAAGCAACAAAGCTGCATCACCTGGAGAATAATATTACACTGCACTGAGTACTGACAGGATTGGCAAATGGTCTCAGAGGAAGGAGATCAGTCCCTATTCTGTTACAAACCTGCAAATACAGATGGTAACAGGGATGAGCAGTCTAGAGGTTTTCTGGCTTAATAGTTTACAAATTGTGTCTTTTCAAACATGCATTTCAGTTGAAGCCAGGCTCATCATTGCCTATAATCTATTAAGTGTTACAAATCTACAGATTAGCCATTTTGAGGAGCACAATCTATCAGGCTAGCTAGTTTTGTCTTTATAGCATTAAGAAAATACTTTAGAGAAACCAAACTTGTAAATGTTGCAATTTCCTAAAAGCTGAATTAAAGTCTTTTTAGTTTAGTACCCAGCAATGTGTAAGTCAAAAGTAAAGACCATTTACAATGATAAAAATATCCAGCTATGGATAGCAGGTTATTATTCTGCAGTAGATGGAATATCACTGAAGAGGAAACCTGAAAATGTATTTTTCTGAGATTCATTCTGCTAATAGCACATTTTATGTATTTCAATATATACTACTTTGTAACACATTGTATTCATTTTCATCTTTATATATGAGATTTCTTTAGCTTTGATTTTGGGCTGGATAAAGCTCAAATCCATGTCTTTGCTTTCATGAGTTCCTGTATGCTTTTAGGAACAAGTTAAAATGATGGAGATTCCACTCCCCTTTACTGCAGCCTGGTGTGTTGTGCTGGTTAATTGTCCTTCATGACCTCAGAATAATAACCATAATCTCTTCCTAAAATGTCTTGCTGTGGTCTAAATCTCTCTTTTTGGCCTTTTCACCAGAGACTTATGGATCAGCTTATTTATTTCCTCCTGGAAGTATCATTGAATGTGTTAGTTCGGTCATGATGTGAAAGGAAAATACAGAAAGCTGAGTGGAACTGAGCATCACAAAACATCTGTGTTTAATATTAAATAAATTATAAAATACTTATAGTTATTTCCCTAAGCCATTTCATGCATAGTCAGTGCTCAGTGAAGGATGCCTCTTTCCTGTCATCCTGGGTAAGACACAGAAACTATACCTACTTGAAAATATGTATTCTCTTTTTCTGAAAAAATAAGCTTCATGTCTTCCTACCTAGTGCATTTCACTGCTGCAGAAGGATCTGTTGAGCCAGCAGGTCCATCAATCTGTCCAGTATTTGGGCAGCCCTTCATGTCTGGCTACCACAGCCAACACGTGGGAATGGGCTTCCCAAACCTGCAGGGCCTGAGGCCACTCAGCCCTCCACACCAGAAGCCGCCCGAGGTGCTCTCCAATGCAATCTGCAAAGGGGTTCAGAAAATTATAACCTTCTTCATATAAATGACTACTGGGAAGGCAGAGCAGCACACCCAGGTGTGTTGTGTGTCCCCATATTCCTCACTATTTTCACAAGGCTGAAATGGAGTTTTGTGACAGTGTCCTGGAAGCATCAGGCATCAGTCTGTGCCTCAGTGGTGGCAGCCAAGCTGTAATTTATCTGACACGCATTTGTGACTTCCCTCTCAATTCCAAAGTAAAAGGCTTTCTCACATCATTCAAATGTACAACCAGGTTATCAGTAGCTGCCACTTTTCAGCCTAGCAGCAGAAAAAGCACATAAAATGCCACTTGCCTTAACATCGTTATGTGCTTCTCTCAGGATGCCCAGTAGTGAGTTTCGTGGCTCCCCTTGGCTCTCTGGTGAATCAAACTCAGAAGTGTTCTGACTTGCTGAAGAGGAGCTGAGGAGGAATAATATTCATTATAAGCAGGTCATATGTCATTTAAACCTTCTCTGATCACGCAGCCAAATCTATCAGTGCACTAATTCTTGCATAGGAGTGGATGCAAATTCTCCTGGTCTAAATCAACCAGCCTTGAAAGCACTGGTTTCAAAGAACTTTAATACAAGCTTTTCCAAATAGAACTGGTTTGTGATACTCTTCTTGTAAACCAAGTGGGAAATCATTAGTTTGCTCCCAAGTCTTCAAAGAATTCTGTAACATTGGGCTCAACAGTTCACAGGTCGTTACAGACATGTACAGATCAACTAAACAAAGAATCTCTTTCTTGTATTGTTGGTCTTCCCAACATTTGTCACTGTTGCAACACCTTTGGTTAGTTTGATTAAGGTAGACTTAGCTTACTCTACACAGATTTGCTGATAAAACTTACGTAAAAAAGGTGAAGTGAAACCTCAGTTTGTCTGGTTGCAGCCATTGTAGTTTTATTTAATTAATGGCTTTACCATCTTGAGTTTGGTCCCCTCTTTAAGAAGGGGTTTAGGTCACAGTTAACCACTTTTCCTGTCAGCTATTAAATAGGAGTCATTCCCCACCAAAAACTCATTGTTACCATCTTCATCATGAAAGCACTCCCAAAATTTGTTTTTCAACCCTTATTCGATGTAGAGCATTCTTGCTGTAGAGTCCTATTGGTATTTGAACCAATTTGTTTTCCTTTGTAAGGATTTTTTGCACTTCATTTTGATTTCTGACCTTTTTCAGAGATGCTAGTTTATGTTGAGATTATGATTCTGATAGATGGTGACATTTTCTAAGTTGGTGGGGTCACTAAAAAGACATTTTATTGAAACAAACATTAATTTTTTTTCTTTTATTGGTCCCACAATACACTCTTCAGATGGGCATTACAGGCAGTGGCTTCCAAGCATGAAGAAGCATTCCAAAGCTATTGAAATCATTCTACTTTCATACAAATTAACATAGCAGCTTTCCAGGTTTCTAAATATGATTATGTAAACAGTACTGCATCCAGTAATTTATTCAGGCCATCCAACACTTCACCCTTCTTAGTCTTTCACAAATTATTCATACCAATGGCAGGGACAGCTCTCTGCAGTCACCTCCATATTTGTACCATTGTTCTGAACCACCAGTGCAAACTTTTCAGTACATTAAAATGAACACAAAACCTATTCAGGACTGCAGCCTTCTGTAACCTTGGAAACAATGATATATGTTCATTGGAGAGACAATCAATTTATTACAGCAGTGCCAAATTGTTTTGAAGAGAGTGAATTGCCCTATTTCATTTGTTAAAATGGATTTGTATGACTCATCTGCTGTTGTTATCACTCTAACTATTATTAATAGTAGTAGTACATTTAATGAACACTTCCTTTTTTTGTAGCATTGGAGATCTTCATTGAACAGTGAAGCACAGTCTTGGATTCTATTTAGTCATGGGAGAGATTGTGCTCGAAGGCCAAACAGAGACAGGTATAGTTGTTACTTGCTAAACAGATACTTTTCTGAGGGTTTTGTAAGAGGGCTTTATTTATAGTCAGTTCATGGGACAAAAGAGTTTTGAGAAGGTTCTAACAAGTGACTAAATGTAAAGATAAATCAGAAATTATTTTTCCTTTTTTGTTTCAAAATACAAGTATTAATATTTCACAACATTGATTACCCTATTCTAGAGAGCATGCTTTCAATTTTAAATATGAACATTAAGTTTAGCATTTGTTTAAAATGGATGTATGTGAAAGAACACTGATCTTTTTGAGGAGCGCCCTCATCTGTCACTGTTACTGGTAGTTATGTATATTCAGCAAGATATGATTATTCCATGATAAAAAACCCCAAACATTTGGCACTCTCTCTTTCTGATTTAAAACAAGAGTGAAATATGTCTAGAGCTTTCCATAGCTGTAATGCATCGTGTGTATCAGAGACAGAATGTCATCACACTGCTCGTTAGCACATGTGGAGCCACACTCTTCTAAAATCCCAGCGCGGGGGCCTCACTGTACTGTGACTTAACCTCCATTTCACAGCTACATATGGCTGCTGGCAAGAGCCCCAGCTTCACAGGGACCAGCAAAAGCAGCTATGTGGGAAGGCTGGGGTCTTTTAAAATATACTAAGGGTTATTTTATAGAGGTTTTGCAAAGCAAGTGTTAATCTGATGAATGCTAGGAGAATACAGTTGTCACTAGATGCACCTTTGAAATGGCACAGCGGGCTTTGCTGTTGGCTCCCTCAGCACTGGGTTTCAAAAGGGTGTTTGGTGCTGTCTGCTGCAAAGACAGAGCAGCACAGTAAGTGTGTGTACAAATGCTTTTGACAAATAACTCATGTTTAATTCCTCTAGCACTTTTATTACAAAGTGTCCCTGACACTATGAGTAAACTTTTTTCAGCTTTTTTTTGGGTATGTCAGTTCTTCCACACAACAGCTTTGGTTTGATCTTTTTTTCACACTGGACTGAAAATAAAGTATTTTGAATATTTTCTTGCAATAGAATTGTGTCAGAACAGATGCTCTCAATTCAGAAGCCTCAATTTTTCTTCAAAAACTTTCAAAGGATTTTTAAAACTTTTGGACTGAAAAACATTGTAGGAAAACAAAATGTTTCCATTATAATTTTATTTCAATGAAAGGCCATAGAACCATCTTCTATGAATTCTGCAAACCACTGAAAAGCTTTGCCTGGAGCAAGAGCTTACTTCTCAGGAAGAATTAAATCTTTATGGCACAAATAGAAGTTTCTCTACTAAAGATAATGTCAAAATTCATATGGAAAGGGGAAAAAAACCCCTATCTCAACAGGTAGCAGTAAAATGAAACTAAGTTATCACAAAGTGAGAAGATAGGGTTTAGTGATGTGATGTTTTATTTTATAATTCAGAGTTGCATCAAATATAGTTATCAATACCTCCAAGTTTGTGGATATTAAACAGTTTTTAGCATTGGGAGTAATATGTGACTCACAAGATTGGGAGGGCTGCTGCTGCAGCCAAGTGGAGCCATTCTTTTTGGACTCACATCTTTCAGTAATTGCACTATTCATTTCTACTGCATGTCATGGTAAATAAATGCTTTAAAGTCCATGTGCTGTATAGAAGAGACAGCAGGAGATAGATTTGAAATCTGTCTTTCCATTTTAGTGTCATATAGAATCACTGAAAAAGGCAACACACATGAACAACTTAAGTACTTAATGGTTTCCCCTTAAAATTGTAGCTTGATGTTAATATGTCCTGAAATATCATTAATTTTTCATTATGCTTCTAATTATGCAAATATTTAGAATATGATGGATGTGTATAAATATTCATCTTTGTGTATGAAGGTATGTAGAGGTCAGATTCTGTACTACAGTGAATCACAGCTGAGGAAAACAACAGCGTAGCTCGATGAGTTTTTAACTGGAAATGGGCAGTGAGAGCTGCTGGCACAGAAAGGACAGCTGGCGTGGCAGCATTTGACATCCTGTGTGTAATTGATTTTGAATGCTTGACAGGTTTTTATAATGGTGCAGGGGCACTTAGAGCAGCAGGTAACTGTTGGGAATAGATTGAGTGGTGCTGAGCCCATTTTCATATTACTCTTACTTCAGAATCCTTTAGACACACTTGACATCAAAGATATGTTCTCTTTTAAGTTCGAGTGCTTGTCAGCTGTTACACCCTTTTAATCAAATTCCAGAAAAGCAGAACAATTTAAAACACCTGTATGTTATTTAATTAAGTGATCATTGTTAAAGCTGAATTTTCAAATACAGTTTATATTGTAAGTAAGAGTGGGAAATAAAATATTGGCTGGACAGCCAGCCTTTTGTTTTTATGTCCAAGTTATTTTTGTGGGTAAACCCTGAGCAGAAGATCACTTGTGAAATTGATGTCGGAATTAGATTGACCAGTCTGATAATTTCAACCAGGGAAAAGAAAAGCTGTTTCTGTTCGATGTGATGACATCTTTATTTTTTAATATATTCTAAGTGGGCTCACCAAAACAATTCAACAATTCTTACAGAGCTACTGGGTATGTTTTCCTTTTGCATTGCATAGCTGCAAATTTTTGATTTAAAGAAAACAAGCACATCTCTAAATAGATTTGGTTTTAAACTGGGGTTCACCACCAGACCAGGATCTTAGAAAGGGATTAGTGGAACTGAGTGCCTTCATTCTGGAATTCTGAATTTTCTACCTGGTAAAAGAGTCTGCATTGCAAATAGTGAAAGAAAACATAGTGTCTGAAATTCAGGCTGCCTGGAGTCAAGCATGCAGACACTGAAGTTTCAAAAATGACCAGTTTCATACATTTCTAGACTTTTGGTCTCCAAACTTGTATTTTGTTCTTGAGGATATTTTTGAACTTTGTAATAATTTTCTGATAAAGGTTTTGTATCCAGTCCATTAATGTTAGAATCTGGGTGGTTCTTTGTACTTGGGACAATAAAATATCTCACATAGTACACAGTAAATATCCAAAACAACTGCTATGTTAAATTTAATAGATTGTGCCAAGCAATGTTCATAGTATTTTATTAATGGCTGTGAATTGGATCTAGAAAATTTTACAGTGGTTGGACTGACCATTCATCCAAAAGATATAGGCACTTAATTGTGTGTAAGCAGCTGTCAATTTTGTATGCCCTTAGGATGTCCCTTTCTCAGTTGGCTGATCACATCAGGTACAGACCCTCTGAAATGTTCAGACTTAGATCGGAAGGGAAAATTTTGCTTGAGACAAAACTGCAATGGCATAACCATTACGATGCATGTCTAAATCTTGATATATGTCTGAAAAAATATTAAGAGTTACAGGAAAGGACAAAGACAGTTAAAGCAGATTTTCATAAAAGTCTGTTTTAAAGTGGTTTTTATATTTGCAAAGTAATTTGTTCAGTAATTAACTGAGGTATTTTGGTAATAGACACAAAGTATTTCCAAACTGAAAGGACTTGCATTGCTGTGCTTGTTAAATTAATTTCAGCAGAGATTATATTTTTGAACAAAACCATGAAAGGATAGCCCCCTGGAGACCACAATTTTCAAAGAAATAGAGGGTAGTGGCCTTGGCATTTTAGTTTACAAAGTTGATCAGATAATTTCAAGTCTGGCTACCCAGATCCCTTTAGTTGAACAAATTGTCCTTCATTTGCTGGTGTACAGATGTGGGGTGTTTTATGTCAGAGTAAAGCCACAATGTTTTCTCAGTGTAATTCGCAATTATCGGAGCAGAGGAGGTAAGAAAAATTAAATCAAGAGACTAAAACTTACATCAGAGTCTTGGGGATCCTGCAACAATAATTTTTCATGGCAAAGCTGGAAAGCTAATAATTGTAGCAAATATTGCAAATAGCTTGAGCAATTATGCATTTTAACCTGTTCATTGGTTTAGATCTAATAAAGAGCCACTTAAGTATTGCAGTTGATCTCATCAACTCTACTAGTATCATCTTCCTGAGAGTATTTGCACATTAGAGGTGTCTTGACTCATTGGAGGGAGATATTTCATTGCCATTAGATATTTACTAAAAAAGTCTGTCAGAAAATTAATTTAATATTTCTTTGTTAAGAGAATAATAATAACAATGATTTTTTTTTAAACAGACTTTTCCCCCCCATTATTTAGAAATGAATTCCTTGATTATTAGTCAATTCCTTGACTATTTCCTAAAATGGATTCTGACATCTTGGGTAAAGCATTGCTATAAAATCCCAAATTCTGAATGACTTGAAGGACATTTTTTAAAGAAAAGACATATTTGAAATACCCACTAATCTCTTTTTGGTTTAATAATTCCATTTGCACACACAAGAAAGTAGCTGTAGACAGCCTTTGGATTTTAGATGAGAAAGGTATTGCTCTGGTTGGGTCTTGGAGACAGTCCATAGAAAATTAGGAATAATCCACAGAAAATTATCTTAGATTAGCCTACAATAGCATAAAATAGTATTTGTCACTTTAAAAAAAATCACTGATAAGGCTAAAGAATGCATTTTGAACATACACATTACAGTAAATGCACAAAAAATGCAAAAGTACTTGGACTGTGTGATGTTTGCCTCAGTGTTAGTTATGTTAGGCTCTATTAAAATATACAGGTCGCAGGAATGAATTTTTTCCCTTTTTCTGTTTCTTTTTTTGGTTTTTGTTTTTTTTTAAGCAGGAGTATAAATGTGTTTTCTTCTGTGGGTTTTTTCTTTTACAGTTTAATTTTTTTTTTCTTAAAATAAGGAAAATCTTAATCATAAAACCAAAAAAACTGGGACCTACTGGTCATCTGCAGTTAAGAACTGGAGAAATCCTTTGAGTGAAGGCCTGTTTCTTGCATGAAAAAGTGATAGAGTGGTAATTTAAATTATAAAGGAGGGCCAGCTCCCACTGAACCCTGTCTAAGCAGAATTTAGCAAACCTGTCATAGTCCATTTCATTTTCAGGAGCATTATACATCTGCTGCCTCCCAAAAGATAGTCTTGGGAAACCAATTTGTATCAATATTTGACTTGCATATTCAAAACTTCTCTCCTGCCCTGACCACTCCACAAACTGATTCAAAGATGCTGGGTTCTACCAATATTGCACCAGTGTGTTTTGTGAAGTAAAAGTAAAGATTGTCTAAATTAATGGCTGCAAAATTTCTCAGAAGCAAAATGCAGTGTGCCATATCCTTCTTGAAGTATTTGCTATCACAAAACAAAAATGATGAGTTTTGAAGAGCAGTAGTTTCCTTCCAAGTAACCTCAGTTTCTGTGCTGCAAGACTGTGCCTGTTCCTGGAAAGCAGGGAAATCCCAGGCTGTGCAAGCTCAGCCAGCCCAAGGAAGATTCCAGAGTTTGCACCAGCACCTGCTGCTGCTGCTAGAGTTAGGGCAGCTCCTCAGTGGAGGACAGGCTGAGCTTTGCACACGCTGACTGAACAGGAACAAGATGCTCCCTGTCAACTCCAGTGCTTTTTTTTTCCCTGTTCATTCTTTAATTTGCAGTATTGACAGTAAGATCTTGCAAGTGATTCATAGACCTGTTTTTCAGGACAGTGATGCTTTTGGTGCTGGTTACTAGACTAAAGGACAGATGACCATCCCTGGTTGTAGACCAATTAATGTAACTTACTACTACAAGGATATTTAACCTTGAATATTTGACTTATTAACATGAGTAATAGTTTAACATAAACATCTGTAGGGGCTAATTTACATTTTCTAACAATGAGCTGTACCATTGCTGTAAGCAAGCTTCAGGTGTAGAGCAGCTGTAGGAGAGTTTCTATAACATATTTTTCATTCAGAGGGAACAAACAGATTTGTGTTGCTTCCCAGAACGAAGTGCAAAGTGATTCTTATTCAGATGATAAATTAGGAGCTATATACTACGACAACTGCTCAAAAATCCTGATATATTTGGAAAATTAGCTCTAATGATAAAATAGGACTTTTAGGCACTGACTGAAGTCTTCAAACAATGCACAAGTTTGCTGATTTTCTTTAGTGCCCAGATTTAATAATGCTTCATATTTTAACACTTGTGCCAAAATCTCACAGTGAAATAAAATCACATTAAAATAAAAAAACAAACCCCCAACCCAAAGAGGGAGCAAATGGGATGACAGTCATGAGTTTAAAAATCATTAGCATTACCCTATTCAACACAGTCATCTCAGCAAGTCTTGTCAACATTTCTTTTTGTGTCTCCTTGTCCACAAGCAAATCACAGGGGTTAATAAATATCCACTACATTGTAAGACTGAGTGTGTAATAATGCTTTATATAAAGTAAAGCATTTGATTAGTGGGCAGTAATACTTGGGCTTTCTTTTTATACTATTCAATTTATTCTAATCTTAATAATTGTTCATAAGTATTTTATTCAAATAAAGTTGTTAGTGTAAGTAAACTGGAATGTTAACGTGAATATTTTTATCATTGCACGTTCTTTCAGGTTATTGTTGCTGTTATATGGGACAAACGTGCTGTTAAGATCTTGGCAAGAAGAGAGATCCCTGTGTGGAGTGATGCTGAAAGGGCAGTTTCTTCATTTGAGTGCACCTGTTCACCCAGGCAGAAGCCCCAAGCTGAATTAGCAATTTTGGGTTCACTTGCATTTCTGCTTCTGAAGCCTGTGTTTGGGAAATGCCGCTTGTGTGGTTGCAGTGCTGGTGTCAGGGGGATAATAGTGCTGCCTTTGAGCACCTTGGCTGTGGTCCTTTGGCGTTGATTTTCCAAGGGGCACGTTAATTCTGAGTCCTGATTACAAGCACACAGGTCATGCAACCAGTCACTTTTAGGCTGTGTTTAATTCATTGAGATGGGGAATTCACCCAAAAGGGGTGGTAGGCTGAGTACGTGGCTGTTGGTTGACTCTGCACATCTACCACCCAGTAATCCAGGTGCCTGGAAATTTGTGAAGTAATTGGTCTCTGCAGTGAGCTAATGGATGGGCTTTTTGTAATCATGTGTGGCCACGCTACTGTTATAAAAAGCAATGACTGTATGATCTTACTGTGATTAAGCTCTGATTGACCTGACTTTGGATTTTGAAGCAGTTTGTTTAAGTCCAGCTTTCTGTAATATTCAGAGTGGATGCTGAATTTAAAAAGAGAGAGATGCAGATGGATTTTCAAAATTCTCACAGGTTTTGTGTGTTATTCTACTCAGCTGTGAAGGTGCTGCATATTCTGTCTAAAACAGTCTGATAATACAGTCTAATAATGAGTTCTGTTTCTCATAGGAATTGAATATTTATCAGGAAAGAAAAAATGCACTAGGGAATAAAAACTGCCAACATTCATTAGCCCTTGAGTTAGGAAGTTACATAACCCAGCAGTCTTACAACTCAGTGGGTGTACGGAGAGTGGGTGGATCTCTGAACTTACAAAGGAGCATCACTGGAGTGAGGTGTAGGATCAGAACAATTTTATGAATGCAATCATTCCTACTCTTAATGCAGCCCCTTAAAATTATGTTGGATTTCCTTCCCACATCTTTCAAGTTGTGTTTAAGAAGTAATGGATTCTGTCTTACAAAAGAAAAAAAGGAACAAAAGTGGTTGGAATCAATTAATTTTGATAGAGAGGTTTAAGTCAAATTATACCATATGGTTATAAGTTGTATTGTAGACCCATCAGAAATGGCTTCTGTATATATTCCTTGCCCATTGCTAACAGATGGCCAACAATTTAGAATTTCCTTTTAATGAATCCTTAGCCAGATTTCCCATACTGATCAATTTGCTATCAAAAGTAGCATCTACTGTGTCTGAATGTTTTCTGAGTACACTGTACTTTTATCTATTTCTAACCCTAAAAACTGAATTGAATTATCCATTGAATTCAGCCAGCTGTTTGCCACCCTCCTTTGATTCTTAAATGCTCTGAACTAATTTTTCTCTCTTAACTGATGAAATTTGTGAGACCACAAATCTCTTAACTGAACATGACTCTCAGTGGTCAATATTTTAAAAGTAAACTCCTGATCCATACTAAACTATGTGGTCTCTTCCTCATTTGCTGTCATTTTACCTGTGCAACCCTAATTTTCCTCTTGTTTTGTTAAATCTAATGTAGCTATCTACTTCTTTACTTTCCTATTATTCATCTCTCTGATATCTGGGCAACTTAATTTTCCAGCTTGGTTGCAATGAAAATATGTTTCATTGAACCTAGGTTTCTCCCCACTCCTCCTGTCTGGTACCATTTCCATTATGGAAGGAAAGATAAATTTAAAAAAGAAAAGGAAATCAAATCTAGTGACAAAAGTTAGGATCGCTGTGCTTACTGTCAGTGTCTGCAGAGCTGTTTCTGTAAGGCAGAAAGCAGAGGTGATGCTCTGTTCACTCATCACTGTTTGTGCTGAATTCTCCTCTGTAGAATAAGATCCTAGTTTTTCTCACAACAAGCTTAATGGCTGCATTAATTCTTGGAATAATCTTCCATTTCTGTGTATCCATTTCTCTCCCACCTTCAAGTCTACTAAAATTAATTTCTTCCATTATCACCCTTTGTTATATCTTTCTTGGTTATTAAAATGGACACGTATTGCAGTTAAGGACTCTCTGTAGAGGCAGTCATCAAATTAGTGGTGTTATACCACTAGTGATAGTTCATTCTTCCCTCCAGAACCTGATATGCTAACCCTAGTAAAGGCTGCCATGGGATAATAAAATTTCTTAGGGTTATTTTTCCAATCGCTAAGCTTCAGGTGAAGGTTTCTCAGTACCTGGAAAGCCTTAGACACCTGGAGAGCTTTGAAGCCTCCCAGCATTAAAGAATATCTAGAATGAAATATTAGTAATAAGTATTAAAAACCACTAATGAAAAGTTTTCTATCATCTACATTAAAATAGGTTTCAAGGGAAATTCTAAAACACAGAGCATGCTTTTTTTTAAAAAATGCAATTACTTTGTCCTAAGAATTTCTACTTTTAGGCATGTAATAACATCAGGACAGTGTTGTGTGGAAAATGTAAAAATATGGAGATTTTTCATGTCTAGATCATAGTATTATTTCATAAGAAATTATTATAAGCCTTCAAAATTAATATCCTATTCAGCTATTGAAGGCAAATTAAATGCAAATGAAACTCCTCAAATGAACGCATAATGCTTACTACACTGAGGTTTCAAAACACATTTGTGATGCTGAGTAGAAAAAAAATCAAGCTTACATTGAATGTACTCTGCAAATGCAAATGTCATCATCCATTTCTTTTTATGCTTTTCTGGTTTGTGCTTTTTGTTTTGCAAATATGGTAATTGTAATGCAGTTGTATTAAAATTGGAAGAAGTCATTGAAATTCACACAGCAAACACACTCTTCTTCCAAAGTTATTTGGCTCAAAAGTGTAAAATGGATTTTGAATTTTATGTCAGCAGTTTTAAAGCTTATCATGTTACATTCATATATTCTACTATGTCATGAATGGGATCAGAAATATTGAGGTGTTAGTATGAAACTACAAAAAACCCCAAAAGGCATGTTTTAATATCCAATTTATTTATTTTTTTAAATAAAAGGCCATCTGATGATATTTCTTTTGGCAAGACAAATATTTTAATTCATATACTGAGGCTTTTACTTAAACTTTGAATGGTGTACTTTCCTTCCAGTATTTTAATTTCAAGAGTTACCTTAACATATCAATTTCTCTGTACAAGTCCTGTAGGAAATAACTTTTTAAGCCTGAAAGGATTACCCTTTTTGTGCCTTCATGCATTTTATACTTCCATTTACTCAGATCCAATGACAAGAGGAGTTCTCTCGTGTTTGCTACACTTCCACTGAGCACGGTGCTCTGTGATACAAACTCTGGGAGTTGAAGAGTCTTTCTCCAATACATAAAGTTTTCTACACTAATTTTTTGTTAGATATCACTGTAGATGACTTCCAGCACTGCTAATTCTCTCAGGTACTGGATACCTTCATCTGCAGTGGTTTGCTTTCCTGGGGAGTTCACAAGGTCTTGCTTAAATGAATGTCTTTCTCAGCGCAGCGAGGCTGTCAGTGCCGGGCAAAGCCCAGAGCCACTGGTTGTATTAGCATGTGCCAAACTTGGCTGATGAGGAGAGAAGCAGCTCAGCTGCCAACTCCCTGTTCTGCACAGGAGCTGGTTACCCAAAACCAGCTACAGCATGAGTAATGGAAAACTGCCATGGTCTCACCCACACTGGGCACCAAAAAGGGCTGTGGTGGGCTGACCTTGGCTGCCTGCTAGGCCCTCACCAAGCTGCTCTATCACTCCTCCTCCTCAGCTGTACAGAGGAGAGAAAATTAGATGGGAGATAATTCATAGGTTGAGATAAGGCAGGTTACTAAAGCAAAAGTTTATGTGCACACAAGCAAAGGAAAATAAAAGCCTGAATATTTAGTTTTCTGCTTCTCATTAGCAGGTGATGTGTAGACACTTCTCAGGAAGCAGGGCTTCAGCTCTCATATCAGTGGCTCCAGAAGGGAAATGTTGTCAACAAAGAATGCCCCCACTTCTGACTCCATCTGGCTTTTATGTCTGAGCTGATGATATACGGTCTGGAAAATCCTACTGGTCAATGTGGGTCCACTGTCCTATTTGTGTCGCCTCCCATGATCTTGCCAACTCCCAGGCTATTGCTATGGGCTTGAATGTTGAGAGAGAGTGCTGGTGCTGTGACAAACCTGCTCAGCAGGAGCCAAAACTCTGGGGTGTTATCAACACCTTTTCAGCTCCCAAAGGACAGCACTGTGAGGGCTGCTTGGGGAAAATGAACTCCAGCTCAGCCGGACCCAATATAACTGTTAATTTGGGATTCACAGCATAGAAAGGAGATTAAGACCCTTAAGAGGGAAATTGCTCTAAATGGCTGACACAGGCTTTATTCTGCTATGGTTTGTGTGGAAGATGCTGAACCAGAATAGAGGTGTGTGAGGTATGTGGCCTGTAGTACCATGCAGACATCCTTACCTTTGTCAAATCCAGAAATTAAAAAAAAATGGGGAACAAACTCAAGCCTCACAGTTCTGACAGGTCATATTAGTAACGATGCATGTGGTGTGCAAAACTTGGATAGAGAAGGCCTCAGAAAACGAGCAAGAAAGGTGATTATTACATACCTAAAAAAGGAGCACAAGAAAAAAAGCTTTGTTACATGCACAATGTACATCCAGTGAACAAGAAAGGTGGAGAAACTTTATGGAGCTGATTGTCAGGGAAAAAAGCAAATGCTAAAGTATTTTATGGGAAATTAAAGCTGCACCCTGTGGAGAGAGACATGTAGTCAAAGATGAATACCTGTGTGTTTTCATTTTGCAGCATAGCAGCAAAATCTGTTTTGATCTCATTTGTCTTGTTAAATGTTTTAACTGCCTCTGTATGCATTGTCTTTATATCCTGTAGGATACAAGTTAAGATTCTGCATGCTGTTTGTCAAATTTTAAGATGTAAAGCAATGCTCTTGGAGTCTTAGCCACTTTGTTTAACTACAGCTGTGTAACAGTATGTGTTTGAGAGTCTGTATACTACAAGGCTACATGCAAAGCAGATCTCCACTGCTGTGGCCTTTGATTAGTGGGGAAATGGAAAATAAAAATTTTGGAGCAACAGTGATTTCATATTTATCATCAGAGACTATTAATAAAGGGAGATTGTCTCCTTGCTGTACTCAGGTACCAGCAGCAAGTTGTGGGAGCCGTGCAAGCCATATTGGAGGACTGGGAATCTAACTGATTACTTTGAAAGAAAACCAAAAATGCTGAGTTTATAGGAATCTCTTTTATCATTTGGAAAGGATCTTAGAATTGCTGCTGCTTTTGGCTGGAAGGAGGTATTTCTCTGTATAGGTATATCAGCTAGTGTTCAAACCTCAGTGTCAGTATAAACAGAAATATAGTTTTGACACTTTCTTGTAATGTTTTAGTTGTGTGCTCCATTTTATTAGAAATTTGCTTTAGCTACTGGCAGTTCAAGGTGCTAAATTTTAATTCCTCAAGTGGTTGCTTCAAATAAATCTGTAACTCTGATGACATAAGAACACAAATGTCATTTATATCTATGATATTGGGGCATGTATACTTTTTAAAATTTGATATAGAATAGAAATATTGAATGCCATAGTTGTATAAGCAGTTTAATCATATCTGTTCATGAAGCAAAATGTGAGCAGATGTGACTGGTCTCTCAACTGATAAAAATTGTGTAGTTCTCTGAATCAGTAGACTTGTGTTGGCTTGACTCAGAAGGATTTGAGAGAAAATCTATAAAAAGCTGATGTGATTTTTGATCTATATTTGTCAATCTATTAAAAAAACATATTTTTTAAATTTGTTAATGGAGGAGTGACACATCTTACAGCAAGCACCAAAAGTGTTTATAAATGAGGTGGATCCAAGAGTTACATACACAGTGTAACACTTAAACTTCAAGTGCCTTAAACCTCACAATTGCTTTCATAAAAAATTCTGTCAGGCCGTTGGCTGTTTGCTCTTGGTCATCTCTTGACTCTGTGTTCCTTAGAACTCCTGTTTATGTACATGTCTCCTTCTTAATGAGGCTGTGCATGTGAGGCCTATAAAATACACTCCAGTTATGTGAATTTGGAAAACTAAATACAGCTGGCCTTTCAGTGTGTATGGGATGGAATCACTGATATAACTGCTGCAGGTAGTAGGGGAAGTTTTTCTTTGAGTCACTTTGGTAAATCAATTTTCCAGTGGGGTGGGTCATAATCTGTCAATGATTTTGCTGTCTCTAGGGATATTTTCATTCCACTAAGATGTAAACATGAGGGCACTTCAGTGAAAGGTTTACTACATATCTTTCCTCTCAATCTCCTTTTATTGTGAATACATGAAGGACTACAGCTGTTTGCAAATAAATTTGTATAGAAAGGGAAATAATTAGACCTTTTAATATCCTGTATCAACAGGAAGAGTGAAAGCCTTTCAGTTTTGTCTATTCTTAAAGTTATTGCATTGCTCCAAAATCTGGTTTTAAGAGCTAAATGAAATAAAATGTTCAAGGTTAAATAGGTAGATGCAATTAATTTCAACAATATTCTTTTTAAGGTCTACCTAAGCCCACAATTCTTTCTTGGTTCTTTTTTTCCAGTTAATGGATACTTTATTAATTTTTACCACTCTAAACCTGAAGGTCAAATAGCATTTAAGATCCCTAAATAGAAGGTGTGGACCTTGTTTTATTTAGAGGTTTCAATTCCTCTTTTGCAGATATGCTGACATTTATGAAACCGTCCAGCTTTAATCATATTGGTTAATCCAATTTAAAGATACTTAGAGTTTTTGTTTAACCTTCAGTTTGTGATGACTGGTGGTGGTGGTTTCAGAGAGAGGGAGCAATAGCATATTCAGGTAAAATACCATACGCCAGCATTTCAACTATTACCATTTAAATAGCCTGTGTCAACCTAAACAATATGCAGGGGTTTGGATGACATTTTTTGTGGGAATTTGATTCCAAGGATCTTTACGGTATGATAAGTACATGATCCAAAATGACACATTATGGAGTTATTCTGGGCTGGAGTGAACACAGATCTCAAGCAAAGGATAGGCAAAACTGCATTCCAAACTGCATGGAAGGAGCAAGAAATTACAAATAGATGGAAAGCACTTTAAACTATTTCCTCTGCTATGTACAGGACTGTATTGTGGCATTCATCAGAGGAATCTCATCTTCCCAAGCTGCTTCCAATTTTCTGCAGCCTATTTGAATAGGTCCACTTCTATTAGGACCAAATTTAAGGGACAGGTAGGGTTCTCATTCTAGCTGTGTCAGTACTGCTGGGAGAATATCTCTATAAATTCTGACTTCTGAGTTCCTTGATCTGTAAATATACATTTCCTTACAGGTACTATCTAATGAGGTAACTCATTAAGGTTAGCATTTAAGAAGAATTTTTGGGATTTAGGATTAGGGAAAATTTTAATTTTTGGCTGTATTTTTTTTTATTGCATAAAAATACTCAGTAGATTTTTTATGAAAACCTGCAGAAAAAGTCATGTTATAAATAAAGAAACATCTGAAAAAAAATAAAGTCCAGGGACTCTGAGAGCTGTAATCTTGCACTTGAAATGTTAGGCAGGGATGATCAAGGCTTGCAAGCTGCTCCTGCAGTGCTGGGCTGCAGAGAGCTGGAGCACAGGGCTGGAGGAGTGCCCGTGCCCACCAGAGCCAAGCTGGGGCGAGTGAGAGGAAGAATGCCACTTTGGGTATCAGAATCTGCTGTCTAGGCTGATTTTTAGAAAACCAAGAATGTGATAAATTATAGCTTAACTCTCAATTGTGTAAGTGTGACACTTTCATAATAAACCCAGGCTGCTGAAAACAATCTTACACATTTGGTTCATTTTATTCATGGGGACAGTCTCTATGTCATCTGCTGAGTGGGTTTGGTGCTTTTCCCCTTTTTTTTTCCAAAACTAGCTCAGAGTGCTTGCAAGGAAAGAAGAAAACAGACACCAAGGGGAATTGAAGTTGTTCACTGTGGGAAGTGTGCCTACAAAATTTTTCTCAAAGCTTTGAATATTTTATTTTTGCTACAAAATTGATTTCAAAGACTGTGGAACAGATCTTTCCATCTGTATTCTTTATCTGCAAAGTTTTTTTAATCCTTTGCTAAAAAGATTTGCTCTCTTTTAATAAATAGACAAGAATGGATTGTCAATAGTAACCTTTAAGACAAAGTTTTCGTCAGCAAACAGAAAGTTTTACTTATCATATGAAAGACGATGTGTGGCACAAAGAAGGATGGGCATTGTAACACTGACCCTGCCTTTGGGATACCATAGGAGAAATCCTGTGCATGAAATCAATGCCTGCAGATGTACTCTGAAGTCACCTATCCTGGGGAGCCTCCCTAGTTTAGTATTGTGCCAGTGCTTTGTTTAGCAGGGCTATATACAGTTGTTTCACTCTTTTATCTGTGTAAATGTTCTTTATATAGCTGTCAATCCATTATCTGCCTGCAAAGTACTCTGAAAAAGCATTCCTTACTCTCGCCTTTTTTTGTTCGAAGTTTTCTTTGAGAGATTTGTATGTGTGTATACATATGTACAGGAAAACACATTGTCTATGCATTTCTGTGGCCCATGAGAGCTGAGGAGGTGTTTGTTCCCACTTCAGCTATCTCCTAATAAACTGATTACAATTTTAAAAGCTCATTGTAATGTCAGCCATGTTTGTGATCATATTCCAACAGAAAGTTAGTCTGATGTATACTGATATGTTGCTAATAGATGTTGTAAGACACATGTTCAAAAAAAGAGGTAACATTTAAAAATGACACTCAACATTACTGATGATGTAAATGATGCAACCCCATCAGTTTTGAATTAATTTAGGTTTAATCGTCATTTATAATTCATTAGATTTCCTCTGCCTCAAGCATCTCCTAGGTGTTTAGACTGCAGAAAGATAAAATGCATAGATGTGTATTGCTGCCTAATAAATCTCTTTCATGTTTTCCGCTTGCAGAGACAGGGTAGTCTGACCTTGGAAAAGGGCTATAATCCAGTGTCTTTATAGAGATGAGGAAGCAGCTTTGACAAGCAGAAGTTAAACCCTAGATGGTCCAGGACTATCTAGCCATTGCTTAATCTTCTTAATATGGTAAGACAAATCCCATTCTTCATTTTTATATTAACATATTTCAATTTTATTACAGTTTTTAACTCTTAAGCAGAGCTGTAGGAGCTTGGATAGAAATGCCAGACAGGCACACATATTCAAAAGAAAAAGAACTCCTCAGCTCAGCAAGCTCACAAGTTTCAAAAAGCTTATTTTAAATGGTATGAGTGAGGAAAAATTAGGGCATTGAGCAAGCCAATGTAACTACTGCAGAGATAATAAAATGAGGACTTAAGGTGAGAATTAATTACTATTAGCAATAAAATACATTTATTATGGGTAGAGCTTGCTTTCAAGACAGGATTTCTAAGTGGCCATGGGACTAGAAATGGCCACTTCTGGTTGTTACCTGCATCATCAACTAGTTTCCCATTTTTGGGGAGCAGGATATGATTATCCCCAGTTGTTTCTGAGAAGGAACATCTAATGTCAGCCTTAATCTCTGTGAGGTGACTGCTTGTTATTGCAGTCTGCACAGAGACTGATCAGAAGGATTCTACTTTGAAAACTGAGTCTGGAAATGAAGCATTCTTCTTTTCCATGTCTCTTTTTCATTCTTCTCTCCCAAACAATGGATATTGGTATAATGGATATTATTCTGTATTTGCAGAAATTGTCTGCCACTGAGCAGGTTACACAGGTCATTGAAACAGCCAAAGAGCTGAGTGGTGGTTAAAGTTGGCCAGTTTAATTATGGACAAGACAATATTTTCAACAATGCATGCTTTTTAAGAATAATTAAATTAAATATTAAATATTTTATTATTAATTAAAAAAATAACTCCCTTTGCAAACATGGAGACAGAGAGTCTGTGATGTCTACTCAGTGTGTGCTTTGGATAATAAAATCTGTAATTTGAGCTATAGAGTTGTTCTGGTATGTCAGTGGTTTGTTCGCTATAGTTAGATTATATGAATTTTTCTAGGAAACTTATTCACTTCTGGATTAATTTCTTATAAAACTTATTTTTCTTTGATAAAAAAGAATTAATAATAACTAGAAAAATTCAGTATTTGCAAATATATTTAAAATGTCACAAAATTAGTAATAAATCATAAACAGTTTAAATCCAAATTGGTTCTGAAAACATTTTCCTTGTTTCACGGGCTCTAACATTTAAAATTCTATGCAGAATAAAATCTCTAGAAAGCATGAAAGATTTGCAATCCTAATCAAAAGACCCCAAATCAAGCTTTGTACCTTTGCTGTAAGGATGTTACTGATATTTGGAAATCTGAATTTTGAATGGAGGATTTCAAATCTCGCTTCCTGCATCCTGGTTGTGTTCAGCATGCCTGTAAATAACCTTGGAAAGGGCTGATTAGGTATGAGATACAGGCTGTTGATTGATTAAATTTGTTTGAATGCTCAAAAGCAAAGCTGATTCTGAACAGGTAAAACATGTTTTTTATGAAACTGAATGGCAGATGAAATTCAATTTTGGTAACTGGAAAGGAACTAATGTATTTAAATATTCATTTTGATTCAGTAGTTACTATTCAGGAGGGAGATATTGGCGTATTGTGATTAGCTCAATAAAACTGTCACCTCTGCACCAGTTAAAGAGGAAAATACAGTTCTATAAAACATCCTGGGAAAAAATAAGATAAAATAATGAATGCAATCCTTTTGAAATCTAGGTTGCATTGTTATCTTGAATATTAAGACAAGAGTGGTAAAAGTTCCCAGAGGAACTAGACGAGCTACAAAGAACAGCAATAGATAGAGAAGGGTCCCTTGTTGAGGACCAATTAAAGCGTTCTACAGTTTCTCCTTGGAAAAGAGAGGATTGGGGTTATGGTAAAGGTCTAATAGCTGACAAATGGAAAGGCAGCATTTTTATTTGTTCTTGTAATGTAAGGATGACGGTTTGCTGAATAAAATAATAATTCAAAACTTTTAAAACAACAAATAGAAATATTTTCTTCATAAATGGTTAACGAAATTGTGGAATTCCATGTCAGATGGTATGGTGGAGCTATGAAATGGGAATAGGCTCAAATGGGATTTCATTACTTTGTGCTGTAATGAATGGGTGTGATTTTGTGGATTTTGAAGAAAATGCAGCCTTCAGATTTAATTCCTCCTTCTGCTTTCAGACATAATATCCTGCTAGAAGGACGTGCCATTCCATATTTTTCCGGTTCCTTACAGTATTTTCCAACTGTGGGTCTTTTTCAAAACAAAATATGTCTGTTCTTATGATCTTCAGACATTTGAAAACAGGATTAATTTTATCAGTGTTAGCAGTTTCTCTAGGAAGTGTGATATTAAACACTTGCATATGCTTGCACTTTAATCTTTGAAGCACACCTGCAAGGCATCCAGGCTCAAATGTGCAGTGCTTGAAGAGAGCTCTCCGACAGTCCCTGTGCTTCCCCAGGATCTTCCTGCACAGGAGCTTCACTGCACACTCAGGATTTTGGCAGTCATGTGTGACCATAAAGACCGAAGTGCAGGTGCAAATTTAGGATTGGGGATTTTCTGTTCTGTGGTTGCTATTCAGTTTGGTCAGAGGGTTTGCTTTGATAACAGCTGCATCATCTGGCATCTTGAAATTAGGGCTAACAGTTTTATCTATAGGGGAATCAAACCCAAAGAGACAGTGGCATGGGGCTTCTCTCTTCCTCTTTGGGGTCTTGTACCCCTTTCTGCAATCTGTCACCAAGTTCAGATCAGTCCTCAAACAGGAGCTAAAATGGACCCTATTTTGTTCACCCATGTTCTTTCCTTACCTGTGAAGAATCAATGTAAGTGAGTTTGCAAAGCATTTGCTGCTGGCAGTTCTGGTGTGGTGTGTAACCTGTTTCATAATTTGTGTATCAATTTCAGGACCAAGTAATTATTGAGAAGTCTTTATTTTTTGTTCTTTGCTTTTGTGATCCATAATAGAAGTTTATTTATGGTAAATGATACAAGTTTGTGGATGCCTGTCAGGTTTCTCAGTTGGTAGGATTTCTTTTTGAATCAAAAAGTGTCCCAGAGAATGAAAGTAAATGGGCTAAGCAAGAAATAAGGTAAAAAAAATACAGAAGGAGGGGGAAAAATCAATGGGATTTTGAAATAGCCCCTGTGAGAAAAGGTATTGTCAGCAAATTCTAGAAAGGTCTTTTGGGTACAGAATGAGCAAGAAATATATTTTCAGAAAAACACTCCAATTCCCTTAAGCTTCTCCTTTCCACTTTGGCCTGTATTGGACATTGCTGGCTTGTCTTCCTCACAGCAAAGTTCACGCAAAGCCAGAATGGTGCAGCTGGTTCCTGGCTAGTTTGCTGCTAAGGGGAAATCTTAATTAAAGCCTCCTTCATTATGTGCTACCATGTCCTTGGAAGGGGTGTGATGTTGCAGAGAGTATTCTATGTCAGGAACAGCTTCAGAGAACACTGGTCAGGGAATACAAGTTCTTTGGAGAATGAAGTGTTTTTAGCATAGATAATGATATGCAGATTTAAAGTATGGAAAATTTGGCCTTTGCTTTGGATTTGCAATGCTTTGAGCATTCTGCCTGTAACTGTACACACACATACCCTGGAATTTCTACCAGTCACCTGCCACTTGGTCTGGTAACATCCAGACATGCTTCTTGCCAAGTCCCACAGGACTCCTCGTTGCTCTGTGCTCAAAGATTTAAACCAGATTAAAAAGCAACCATGAGAACCAGAGCACAGAAAGAGCCCTTAAATATCTGTGAAGCATCACTGGCCTCTCACAAGCAGCAGCACTCCTTGGCACCATGCGAATGTTCCAGGTGCCAGTGGATTTCAGCAGAGAGAGAGAGTAGGATGGTGAGCTGTGCTTCTGAGAGCTTATGGGGGACACTCCAGCTCTGTTGATACCTTAAACAAAATGTTGCATCAACGCAAGAATAGTGTTTTGCAATATTGCAATGGCAGTATTTCAAGCTGGGCCAATTCTGCTTGAAATTTATACGTAATTTTAATTTTCTCTACGGGGAAAAAAATTTGTTGATTGAACCATTCCCCCAAGTAGAATCCTGAAACTGCACTTTTTAGTAATTTGTTTAACAGAGAAATGCTCAACTTAGTATCTGGGAATTTGGGACTAATATCCTTGGCTAAAATTATCTCTTTATCCAAGCAAAAAATCTTTCACTCTTTAAACATTGACTTAGATATGTTGACATAAATGAAGAAACAGTGCTTTTAGGCTTCTGAATTCACAAGTGATGTAAGAGTAAGAGAACACCCTTTTCATAACAAAATTATAGAGGTGAAGAGCTTTCAGTAAAATCTTTCATATTTGGCTAGAGAAGCTTTAAAAATTATTCACTCCTGAACAGATTTAACTTACAGGATTTGTGTGAGCACAAATGTTTGGCTCATCCGTTTCCTTTAGTGGATACACAGCAAACCTAGCAAGTCCAGTAATTGCCTTTAAAGGACAACAGGGTGAAGAGATAATTTCACTGTGTACATATATTTCTCCAGAAACCATTGCCTTATACTGAGAAAAAAATTAGTATAGCCAAATACATAAACCAATGATGCCTTTTTTGTGTGGTGTTTGTTAAAGGGATCTGCTGGAATACTTTACTTCTATTTTACAAGTAAGAAATGTGCAGTAATTCTCAGAAATATTTCAGTAGCTGTTCTGTAACTCAGTGAAATGAGACCTGCAGTGGTTTAATGTTTTTTAATCAATATGTCTATATCACTGTAAAAACAAATCCAGTGGGATCTTGCTGACGCTATTAACTCTTGTGAGATTATGCTACATATCAGCAAACTCAAACAGAATTGAAAGAAGGTAACAGTCAAATTTTTAATGTATTCAAATAATTTTGAATTCTCAAAATTGTTTTTTCAGTTTAGCTGTACATTAAAATAGCTTTCCCTTTTCTTCTTGAAAATATTTGCACATTTGAAAATGTGACACAAAAGTACTCTTGGCTGCATTTAGCTTATTCTCAGTATTTCCAAGGTCAGAACAACAGCAGCATTCAAGGGCTCAATAGTAAGATTCTGATTTGGGCCTCAGCAGTGTAAACCTATGCTAAGGCATGACATTTCAGTGGTTTCACTTTGACAGCACTTTTGAGAGCAGAATATGACTTTAATTATTACACAAAACACAGTTTTGTATATCAAAAAACCCAGAGAAAAACTGACAAGCTCAACCTACTTTAGAACTATCATTTAAGCCAAAATTCATTAAAATGGAATTCCACAGAAGACTTCCTACTGGCATTTCAGATACTAACAGTAACTGAAAAATGCTTTTACAGATTCATACCAACAGCTTTCTGTCCAGCAGGTGACTTTCTGCATTAAAAGGTTTGTAGAAGTGAAGATTGTAATAGGATGAACAACCTTGATAAAATGCTTTGATTCTTATCTTTGAATTTTTTTCCCCATTACATTTGCCTTAGCTGGTGCTGCTGCAGTTAAGGGGATGTCAATGCTCCCATTGTAAACTTCTTTCATGAGGTTTTATGACTTCATGGTAAAAAATAGCTTTTGTCTGAAATACAGCAGATTTTTTGAAATAATTCTTTGTTCAGTTAAATAGTGAATGTTAACTTGAAAAAACACATTTGTTGTAAATGAAAGGGCAATCTTCAGCTCAGTAATACCACCCTGGATTAATAAAAATGACAGTATTTTAAAGATCCAATTTTGTTTTCACAGTTAAGGTTGTTTGTTTGATTACCTTTTTTGCATTGCACTTGGTTTAGACAGTGAAAATGGATGAAGTTAGCTTCAGTGGGCTGGTAATCATTCTCACTCTCGGGTTGTTAGTACCATAATATTTAAGATGCAATAGCTGCAAGGTAAGTTTGATGAAAACAACTGCATATATTGGAATTTTCTGAAAAGTTCTAACATTACATTCATCTATTTTTGGTTGCATTTATGTGTCACAACCCAGCAGCGTGCACCTGCTCAGCTCTGATTTCTGCCCCCTTGTCTGTGAGTCAGGCTGCAGAGCCTGGCTGTCGAAGATGCTATCTGCAGCTCTTCCTTTCCCCTGATTCTGAGGGCACCTTTCCACAAATAGGAGCTGGAAGATGAATGAGCCAGGAACTCAGAGGGCTGAGCTCCCTTCCCTGCCCTCCTTGTCTTGTTTCCCTGTGAGAGCCCTGGCTTTGCCCTTTCTTGTTTCTTGACTGGTGACAATGCACCTGACTTGTTTGTTGAGTTCTCCTGGCTTTTGAGTTTATGTTCTAAGCAGTGTCTTTGCTGTCATGTAGCTTAGCAAAAATGTGTTGTAGTGGGAATGTCAGTCACTTCTGCCACCGTGGCCTTGATGCTGCGACAAATAACCTTCTGGGCAGAGGGAGTTTCATGTTAATGGGTTTTACTGGGGGAGCTACCAGAGAATGGTAGTGCTTCCTTTTAAATCTCAGTGTTCGGAAAATGCTTTTGTTATTGCATGGAGGGCTACCAGGCTCTCAAGACTTTTTGTTTTGCACCATCTGTAAGGATTCAGGACTTGGGAAAAGACGAATCGGGGGAGCTGAAGCAGCTGGGAGCTCAGTGGGCAGTCAGTGCAGTTCTCTTGTGGGACAGGTGAGCTTTTGGAGGAGTTTGCTCTTCCAGTGAATGATGGGGCACTTTTCTGTCCTTGATGAAAACACAGCAGAACCAAGGTCTGTGTTGACTCGTGCTTTACTACCCTGCAGCTCAGATCTTCAATGTCTCATGAGCTCATCTTTTGTCATTGGGTGCTGGTCCATACTGTGAGATACAGAATGAGCAGCTGAGTAATTTGTCACTAAGGATATAATTCTTGGATATGCTATTTTCTCCATGTTTACAATATAGAATGAACTCCTATAGAAGCACTATACTCATTCATCTGGAATGGTTACAGTAGATTTACCAAATACCTTTCTCAGTTGGAAAAAGCCCTATCAAAGGGTAGCAGTGGCAGTACAAGGAGCAGCCTTTGGGAACTTGCAGAGACAGCAATTCATACAGCATGGATTGTGTCACTGCTATCTTTGGTGAACAGGAGCCATTAGATTTAACTGTGAAGTGCTTTTAAGTGTGAAAATCTTTTAAGAGATTTTCAAAATGCTTATTTCAGTTCACTGGAAACTACCTTCATTTGAGACTTGCAGACATGAATATATTGTTTTTGTAATTCAGAACACTAGGCAAATTTGTTTTGTTTTGCCTTAGGAAATATTAGAACAAATCAAAAGTGATATGAAAGCTTTAACTAGAAAAGGTTTAGATTTGTGATGCAAATGAGTTAATGAAAATGATCCACTTGCAGTAGAGGAATAATGGAGCCAAGTTATTGGAAAGTAAAGATAATAGCATATCTGGGATCTCTTTGTTCAAGACTGCCTATAAATATAGTGTGTTATTACTCAAGCATTACTAGGTTATCTCCACATTGCTCAAATTTATGTGAAATACTTTTCAGTATCTTTGGAAAAACAGTATGAGAGGATCTGGCTATTTTAAATTTGTTTGGTCGCTGTTGCCACGTACAATGCAGACTGAAAAAATCAGAGTTGCATTGCAGAGTCAAGTAACATTGTTATCTAAAAATGAACTTGAGACAGGATTTCTTTGTTTTTCATTCCCTCCAAATATACTGTAATTAATCAGAAAATTCAATTAAACTGTGAAATGAAATAAGTGAAGAGACAAATTTCCTTTGTATGTAGCCTCCTCAATCTCCAACACCCCACTGACCTCTTGCTATTGCTAAAATGAAAGCTGTTCTGCATTTACAAACCATACTCCTTCCAGCAGCCCTTAGAAGGAAAGTTTGAAGTGTGTAGGGCTCTACATGCCAAGTCCAGTCATGAGGGGTTGTGACAGCCAGGAGTGAGAGTCTCAAAGCACAGGGATTGTGCCTATTCCTCCAACCAATGAGAAACAGCAGGGGCATTATCCCTCTTCCAGTGGTTGTTTGGAGAAAGTTAATTTATGGTAGAGGCTCAGGGGCTCCAACATGCAGATAAAAGCCGTGCCCACCTTCCTGTCCTGTAGTCTCTGTCTTAAATTTCTCTGTTGTGCCAGTGGGTCGATGGCATTACAGTTGTCTCCAATCACTGACAGCATCCTTCAGCAGAGATTGTGTATTTTAATTTTCCATACTCATCTGCTTGGTCATTTTCTCTATAGAAAGTATTGACCAGAAGTATGCTCAATAAACTTTTTTTCTCATCTGGCTGGCTTTTTGTTTGGTTTGGGTTTTGTTTTGGGGTTTTTGTTTGTTTGAGTTTTTTAAATAATAGTCAAAGTTTTGCTTATCTTTTTGGAGAGACAGGGTGCTGCAAATGAAGCCTCTCCTCATCCATCAGTGAGGAGTGACTGAGCAGCCACGTGATTCCAGCCTTTCCCTTTGCCAGGCTTCCCATGTCTGCTGCAGACAGCTCTGCTGGCTGTGCTGCACCGTGTGCTTTTGTGCTTAGTGTGGGCCATTGTCACAGGCTAGGTTTGGATTTAATGATGGGAGATGGCATTTATCAGTTAATAGTCACAGAATTTATTTTTATGCTTTTTTGTTCTTTTTCAGTATAGCTTTATGGTAAGGGCACTTGTTCTTTGCAGATATGATTAGGTGACTTCTCCATCTTTTGTGAGGCTGAAGCTGCAGATATTTTGGGCTGTGTATGTAAGCCTGTATTCTTTAGGGAATAAAATATAGGAATCTGTAAAAACTCAGCTAATGAGCAGTAAATTCATTGGCAAGTTATTGTCCTTTCCCCTTGGTTTATTCTTAGTCTAAAAAACTTAGTTTAGAGTACAAATAGAAAAGAACAGATTCCCTTGACTCTCTTTGCCTCCTCTCCATACTTTTCTGTGATGCAGAAGGTTTAGCTCTGAATACAGTTGTCCCTCTTTCAAAATAAATTATCATCTACTTTTTCAGCAGGGAAAGCATCATAGATTGTGAGTTTCATTTAATAATTTTGCCATAGTCTGTGTGAGAAGAGGGGTTTTAGATGAGCTGGGGTTCCCCAGTTCCTGAAGACTTAGTAGTGTCAGCCATTAGTAACGTCAACACTTATTGCATCTCTAATGATACTTCACATTCTAATCTTGTTTCTGGTTTTCAGGGTCTTAACCATCCTGAAACAATTTGAAAAATCTGGAGTTTTCTTTTTCAACCATGAAGAGAATAAGCAAGATAGGTAATCTATTAGAGTGAGAGAATGCCTTGTCCCATCAGGGGAAAGTATTATAGCAGTGTGGACTTTATGCAACAGAAGGGGACTGTAGCCTCATTCTCCTGCTTGATTACCTGTGCCTGACCTCCAGCTGACTCTGTTTTAATTATTATCTCCTGACCTCAACATGAATCAGCAAATATTTACAAATATATTGGTCTTTCTGCAGTGCATCAATTGGACTGTACTGGAAGTTATTTGATCTGTAGAAGGAGTATAACAGAAAGTTGAGCAACTCGTGGGTATGAAAAGTACTATTTCTCAATCCATTTTAGTTTTAGCTTTCCTCCTCAGGCTGTTTACTGGCATACTATTGACTGCTGGTGTGTTTGGTTTTTTTTTCTGTTGGTGCCATTATCGTTATGTTGTTGTTTGTTTTGAGCTGGGTTTTTTTGAGCCCATCTATCACTGTGCTGCCCCACATGCTGCACATTGCGACTCACGGGCCATCTGATAATGAGGGCTGACTTAAATCCACTTTCGAGTGAACATTCCAGAAAGCAAAGCATCAGCTCACAAAGCTGAGGAATTATCTTTTCAATTACTCTTTCCTTTTTCTCATGAAAAATAACAATTTAAGGAATTTTTTAAACTATATTTTTAATAGGAAAGGGTAAAGTTGTTTGGGTTTTGGTTGGGGGTAGGTTTTTTTTGTGGGTTTGTTTTTTATATGTATATTTTTTTTTCCCCAGGAATCTCCTTCTGGCAATGCTGCTTCAGTCAACGCCTCTATTCAGTTTGTTTTCCTATCTCTAAAACATGGCCATAGCTGAGTTTTTCGGCCCAGGTAACCCAGGAGATAACTGTACAGGTAAATTCAGGAAGAAGCCAGAATGCCACTGTCCCAGAATGCATTCCATGCACTGAACAGTTTCATTTAATTGTTCGTCTCTCCCTCTCTTCATCTAACACTTACTGTAAAATGCTTTCATGACTTCAGCATTTTCAGAGGAGTTAAGACATGTGAAAGCATGGTGTGCTGTGTGCTGAAATGGCTTTCTTACAGCTTTGGAGTGCAGGCTGAAGTGCTCTGAGTATCTCTTCCTTATGTCTCAGCCCTATCCTTGTCTCAACATTATAGAACATATATGCCCGGAACCAGTGGGCCATATCATCAACCTGATTGTTCACCAAGTGCTGTAATACATAAGAGTTTTACATTTCATCTCACATTTTTAATATATAGTCATAAAACATTATTTCAGTGCTAGAAATATCCATAATCTTAACTGCTATTAAAATAAAGTTTAAAAAATATAAACATAAGAAAAAAATTAACAGTGTCAATATGCCAGCTATTTAGAATAATTTGTTTCATTTACTTCCATGCTTATCTTTCAGTAAGTCTTTTTTCTGTATCAGCTGCAGTTGGAGGCTGTGTATTATAGCTTTGTATTTTAGTGATATTTTTAATATATAACACATACTTGGCTAAATGTTAGCCCCCTCTTTCTGTCTGTGTATTTTAAGACAGAATGCCTTGTTGGGTTACTGTGTGATTAAATGATGATATGTCTGTCTCACAGATCTGTTTAAGACTGTAGGTTTATTAAAATATTTAATGTAGATTAAAACATCATCATATATTAAACTGCAGTTCCCATCTTCTTGGAATATTAAGTACATGCAGATAAGTGACACATTATCTGGGTGTATGTGTAGAGAAAAAATAATTTCAGTCATTTTCATCACCAGTTGTAAAAGGAGGAAAATGCCTTATGGTACTTTAGATAATGCAGTTCTGAAACAGACCTTGTTGCCTCACTTCAGGCATAATCCATGTAATGGCTATATTGCAGTGAGGATAAGATCATCTTATAAGTACCATAAATGCACAATCTGCCATGTTTACCCAGTTTTTCCTTTTCCAGTTCCTTTTTAAAATCATACTTAAATAGATTCCCAGCAAAAGTTTATCTGTGATGCAGCAGAGGATAGATATTTTGGGTTTGGGAGAACAAAAAGCCCTATAGGTAGTAATTGCTGCTCTCTCACGAATTGTTAGCAAAGAGCATCCCATTCCAACAAACGAAAAGGAAAAGATATTATTTTCAAGCACCCATGCAAACAGAAATCATCCTAAGCTACGTGTTTTATTAGGGAAAATCCTGGCATATGTAATTAGAAAGGCATTTACCTCAGTGATGAAAGAGTTTTGTTATAATGTTAAAAACCACTAGTGTTGACAGGGACAGCTATAGAAAGCAAGTAATGTTCCATTTTAATATCAATTGTGACATTTATTAATATTTTAGAAAGCAGGGAGCATGTCTGTAACAATCAAATGCTCTGGGAAAGCAGCAGTTTACCAAGTGCTTCTTGAAACAGATATATTGTCAGGCTATGTATGGTCTGGCTGGGTCATTTACTTGAAACATGTACACAATGTCTTTGTTATCAGCAAGTCTGGATACACTTAAATGAACAGTAATGTAGGAAAAGTGCTTTTCAAGGCACTGAGGAAGTCATCTAAAGCTCCATTTTGTATGTGCTTCTTAAGAGAATGATTTTGATGAGGATACATAGAACTTTCTATAGGTGTGAGTCACCCTCATAAATAAGGGAATCAACCCAGCCAACATTTCCCAGGTGCTCTTTCCCCTCCTCCCTGAACAGCAGAAACTTGTGGATTAGGGATATGTGCAGCATTGCATTTTTCTTGTGAGGATCAGCATAGTTTCTCCAATTCAGGCAAGCAGGGAAGCCTGTTTTAGAAAGTTATTTACTCTTTTTGTTGCCTTTGACAAGCAGTAGTGAGAAGGTAAGGAGGGAGGGAGGCTTTGAGCCAGGTGTGGGAACATGATTTCCTTGCACTGCTCTCTGCTAACCCATGGTTCTTCTGCTGCCATTCATTCAAATCCATATGAGAATACTTGTAACAGTGCTTATTGCATCTTTAAAGAGTTCAGATTTCACAAATGTAATTTAAAAAATTCTTTGGTTGCAGACAGGAAAACTCTAACCAAGTAATTACTGTAACTTTTCACCTACAGAAATTCTACAGACCTGAGATGTTCAAGAAAGCTCATTTCAAACTGTTGATAGAAAACACTGAAAGAGCAGGAAGTCTTTCCAAAAGGAAAATATTGCATTATAAGCTTTGATATTGAATTAATTTTGTTTGAATGAAAGAAATTAATCAAAGAGAATTGCCTTCTATTATTACAAGGCAGTGTTATTGTATTCTGAATATCTGACAGCAAAAGGAGTTTCAGAGATACTGAGGAGCATGCAAAGTCCTGACACTCCAAGTGGGAATGCCACTAATATCATTTCTCTTCTCACTACTCATTATATTTTCTTAGGTAATGGTTAGTTTGGGTCAGAGAAATTCAACTACTTCACACTACATGGACCTGTGCTGGTTTGAAGGCAGTTTTAGAGAGATGAGTGCATGTGAAATTTTTGCACAAAATTCGAATGGAATGAGACAGGTTAGGTGTTTCATTTCTGTAGTCCCAGGGAACCATTGGCATACCTGTCCAGCAATATGTGGAAAAGACCTCTTCCCAAGTAATTCTGAAAAGGTACTTGTTGTGGCAAAAAAACCCCAAAACCCAAAGTAAATGCAACTTCTTAAATTTCTTCACTGTTAAATCAGTTAACAGTGGCTGAAGCTCAGAAGAAGATTGTGCTGAGTGTTACACATTTCTGTCATTACTTGTGACTAAGTTCTGGTTTATTTCACTGGTAACTTATCTGTGCATGAGGGCCAAACAGTGTTTAAACATTCCCCAGCTATTGCCTTAATTTTCACAGATTTTTTCTGTTCTATTAGATATTCTCCTTCTCCCTTATTCCATTTAGGATTTTATTTGGTCATATTATTTCCACTCTGCCTCTTTTTCCAGCAATCAGTAAAATAGGGGATGTGGGATAGGCATGTTTTGCTCAGATCTGAATTCTGGCCAGAACCTCGACATAACAAAATGATTGACTCCAAATCAGCTTGGACCAATGACTCTGAAAAATACAATCCCCCATCTGTGACTCTGCTCCTATTTTTGTTCTTTTCCAGCTAAAATGTATTCTGAGAAGAAGACTCGTAGGGAAGCCATTAGCCCTTATAGATCATCTACTCTGTTGGGTACTTAATACCAAATGCATTGTTGTAAAAAAGGTAAATAAGCATAGAAACTCTGTATTTCTTTTCTTGGTTTGTAAAACCAAGCAATTGGACTTGGCATAAAGATTCTTTAACATGTTCATGAATACAGTGAGATGCCTTCTTGCTTTAATTATTTTAAATTTCCACTCTTTCTAAAAGGATCCATCTCTTTAGAAGATCCTTTCTTGAAACAACAATCAACCAGAGACTGAATTCATGGCCCACTGGAGTGAAAAAAGAAAGAGCTCTGTTTGCTTCAGATCATCATTCACCATCCTGTCCTATTTCTTGAACTGACAGCCAACCTTCAGAACTCAGTGACATTCCATGTTGCTTGTTTCTTATCTTCTTGTCACTGTCCCTGGTTTGGCTTAAGAAGTGAAGAATCAACCCTAAAGAAACAGGGATGGGGGAGAGATGGGGAAATAACCACGCACTGGACCAGAAATTCTTTATATCTGGATAATTTTTCGATATTTGGGATGAAAGACAACCCATAGGCATCTGAAGGTCTTTCCTTGTTTTTCTAGTGACTTAGATTTCTGAGGAACATACTTCTGCTGACATGAATCACCCCAATCCTTTCAGGAGCCCGTAGTATTATGAACATTTTGGAATCAAACAAAATCTCTCAAACTGCTCTGGCTGAAAGGATCTTTTAGCATCTCTTGAACTGTAACCTCTTTAGTTATGCAGGGGGAAAGCAAAAAAAAAAATAGAGATCTGCTCAAACTGTGACCTCTCACTGCTGGAGTGATTTGAAAGCTTTGGGCCCACAGGCAGTTTCCACATGTTCTGTCTTTACTGCTACTGATGAACCAAATTACAGTGTGGCCTGCCAAGCCCGAGTGAGACTGCTGTCCGAGGAGCTGTACAGACACACAGCACAGCTTCTGCTTCAAGGGACTTGCAATAAACTGTTTTGTTTATTGATAAACACACAGATGATATTACTTGCTGCAGGGTATTTGTCTGGTCAATGAAGAAGCTGTGTAACTGTTCTGCCCAGCCGTTAACTGTTTTGTTCCCTCAAAAAATGAAATATGATAAAAATAAAGCCTTTATTTTATCTTTCCAGGGAAAAGACGGCTTTTTTAGTCCCCAGATTGGAGATGAAGACATAGCTTGGTCTCTCCCAAATCCTTCATCTGTCATGTATATTTAACTGATTCTCTCCTCACCAACCTTACGGGCTGTAAGTTGTTGGTAATAATAAGCTTTGTGCTTAATTGCTGGTGTTATTTGTTCTTGTCTCATTACTGTGTGTGAGACCTCTTCCATCTAATTCCAAAGAAATTGTTTTCCATCTTGTTTGCATAATTCTGTTTTAATCTTTCCCCTTGGTTAGTATTTTCTTCCTTGGTAGAGCTCTGTATCACCTAAAGGACTTCTATCTGCAAAGGTGAATCAAGTCAGTAGGTTAACACAGGTTTTCACTCAGCCACCCCCTCCCTCATAGCCTGGATTTTTACCCCAATTTAAACACCATGAACTACCAATTTTACTCCCTATAACAATAAAAATAAAATAAAATAAACCCTGTCTTTTTTTTTTCATTAGACAAAGTTACTTTGCAAGAGCAGGTTGATTTTTTGTTTCTTGAAGGGCATAATGAGCTGTACATGCTATTGAGAAAACCCAACTTCAGCCATGTGAATGATAGGCAATGCATGGTGCCTTGGGCAATGCAAGGAAAGAACTTGCCAAACTCAAATATTTATTCTTTGGGGAATATATCCATAATTTCACAAGATGATTCTGTTACCCCATGGCTTATTTATAAAACGTTACAATGTTAAATAAAATTAGTATAAGCATCCTAAACTCTAGGGACTCTTTGCTTATAGTATTGCTTGCAGCCTGTGTAAGATAGTCTGGAGTATTTAATCTTTTTTGTTTTTATTTGCTTTTATTTTATGAGCCTGAATGGAAAAGGAAATTTCAAAGATAAAGTATTTTCTTTCTTCTTGCAGGCTACTACACTCTGCTGGTGAAGCTGAGGTAAACTGGTTCTATCCTGAAGCAATGATACAGTTTGGGTAGTTGTGGTTGTATGCAGGGGTTTTTAATTTTTTTAAAAATCACTGTATGATGAGAACATGGTCGTGTGGCCTGTGGGGGACTATTTCCTGTTATCAGATGGAAAAGTAAACTGTCAGTTTTTTTTATTAAGCAATTGATGATTCTGGGTGAATGTAAAACTAGAGTTCTCTTTGCTGCAGTGGTGTATATGTCTGCTTATGAAAATTCAGGAAATTAAATGAGGTGTTTGGCTTTTTTAAACCTTTAATATTTCGGGACCTTGTTCTGAATGAAAGGAGTGGTTCCTGCCATGTCAGGAAACATAACATAAAGTAATGATGAATTTGGATTTTAGGTTTACTTATGTGGGCTTTGACTAATGTTAAAATATCTGGACTGTGTTTGATATTTACTAGTCTTTCATTTCATTTTTCAGTGATGCACTCATCACTGGCAGAAGAGGGCTGTCTTTCTAATTGAAACTTTTTAGGCTGCTGATAGTAATTCACAGGTTGACTCTTACATGCCTAATTGTGTGAAAAGGGTGATTTTAATTGATAGACACTAAAAAGAAACTCAGCCTCTCATCGTTGGGAAGGACTCTGTCAACTTATGGATTCAGTGTAAATTAGTTTATTTATTTTTGTCTGTTAGGATAGTTAAAATATATGGATGGGATATTGGAATTTGTTGTCAAAATTTCAAAGTAAACAATAGGCATAAAAATTTGTCACTTCCATGAAATCTCACAAGTGAGAGCTTGTGAGACTGTCAAAAATATGGTACAGATTCAAGTCGCTTTAGACATCGTGTAGGTGGAAGGCCAGAGATTCGTGTACAGAGGTTAAACAGAGTAACAGGTAAAGGTGATTTAACAACATTAGAAATTTCTCAGCCCTCAGTGAGTTTTGGGCCCACCTCTTTCTGAATTTGCTGTGTTCAACAGCAAAAGCAATCAAACCTTGAACAATCTTAGAAGTTCAAGGAAATATTTTTCACTGTTTTTTATTAAATAAAAAGTGAGTTTGACTGCCAAGGTCACGTGTGAATAGAAAAGAACCCAAATACAACAGAATGACACCCTGATGATAAACCTAAGGGAAACCTTTATCTGAGTAATTATAATGAATAACTGTTTATTGATGGCAGCAAAGAGTGCTGAAAAGGATTTCTGTTTCTGAGCTTCATGGAGGAAATCTTTAAGGATTTGTATGAAAAGTGGGACAAGAGGCAGTGAATTGTGATGCATGTGAGAAGCCAAGGAGAAAAAATAAATTGGGAAAATGGGAACAGGGGAAGTGAAATAAGAGCAGAGACAAGTTTTTTCTTCAGCTGCTTCTCAATATAGTTTATGATACTTATCCTTTCAGTCTCAGAACATTTATTAAAGGGAAGAAGTGCAGGAAGATTGCAGTTGGACACACTGATGGGGAGGTAACATCTGTTTAGTGGCCATGCAGGACATAACTGCAACATGTTGTTGAAATATAGTTGTATCTTTTGTGTTATCTCATTCCCAGAAAGTGGTGATTTCATTCTGCTGCCACTGATTTCAATTGCAGTGATTATCCATATAATTTGTGACTGATACTATGAACACAGTCAATAACATCTAAAATTCCTTCCATTTGTTTAGCTTAGGATTCTGCTGCTCTGATTTATCTTTTGGCTTTTATTCTCCTATCCACAATAAAAAAAATGTGTTTGAAACAAAGATTTATATAACATGGCTTTGCCTATGACAACAATCAGGTTGTAAATGAGATGTGACAAGACAGGGGGTGGATATTCTGGTTTAATAACTACAATTAATCAATTGATCAATCACTCTGTGTCCCTAGGGAAAATGATACATTACAAGGATGCAGATGATCTGTTACATTGCCCTTGGGGAAGTTCAGGTTCTTCTATGTGATAATCATCTGCTCAGAAATGACAGTGAATTTAAAATACCACCTTTACAATCTCTCTGATTGGTGGATCATCAGATTGGATGATATAATCAGGAGTCAGTGCAGGTGATCCATACCTCTGTTCAACTCAAAGAGAGTAAGAAAAATTTTGTTGAGTTTTTCCAAGCATTGCCTGTAATAGAGCAAGATAGAAATTAGTCCTTTTAAGGTTTCCTTTATGATTACATACACTTACATGAATTGGTGAATACAGATAGAGAAATAAACCAGATAATTAAATGGACAATCTATCCAGGTGTATCTTTTACAGAAATCCTATTTTATTCTGAATTACAGGTATGGGTTACATTTTGTTCTCCATGTTAAACATAGCCTTAAATACAATTAATTTGTCTTTGAATTTGAAAATGAGTTTTTGCCATGAAATCTTGAGACCCTGCAAGATGAACTGAAATGTGAGGTTTTTTTCCATGACAGTGAGAGTTTGACCCTTTGTCACTAACTCTAAACCCCCAAATGTTTTCACTTAACACAGACACACTTTTGTTTGAATGAGCCTTGAAGAAAACAGTGTGATTAAACACTTCTGGCTGTATGTATTACCTGCAGTCTATTTTCTCCTCATTTGGTTTTTTCCTACAGCTTTTTCACAAATAACAGGATTTTTACCCCTTATTACAGCTTATCTATCCCTGCAGTTTTCCCTCCTCACCTGGGGTAATAATCCTCTATTTGCAACACTGTCAGCATCTTCACAGTAACCAGCTGTGATCTCACAGGCAGCGGAGGATCATTATTTCTATTAAAGAATATATAATCTTTTAAACCCAGAGTATTGTCATGACCCAATGTATGTTTTAATGAGAAACTAATTTTGTTGTTCATCTAGATAATCAGTTGCTTTGGATGCATGGTATGCAAATAGAACACAGAATACTTCCCATTGTGTGAGCAATGTATTGTTGACACGATTGTATTCTCAGTTACTCCAATGAGGAATAACTATTCTTTTGCTAATATTAGGCACTGATTTTAACAGATATATAGGGTAGATAACAAAGTTATAGAATGAGCAGCGGTGTTGCTTCAAAGAAGAGAAGAGAATATAGAATATAGGAAAACTAATTCCAATTTGCAGTAGTTTGTTTTCACTAACAGTGAATCTTGTGAATACAATGAGCAGTTGTCTGCCCTTTAGTTAGGAGCACAATTGTGGTTTTTTTTTAAGAACTTATTTTCAGATATCTTTTCAGAAAGATTATAGTGTGATTTTAAACATTAACCCATTCTGAATGAGTAAATTGTAAAACAGAAAACAGTAATAACTGGTGGTGGGGGGGGGGGGTAAATAAAAGTAAAAAAACAGTCCACAGTAGTGTTTACTTTTCTGAAGCCTTCTTAAACCTGTATATTTACTGCCCAGAAAGTGATGTGTTTCCTGAGTCATACTCCATGGGAGATGGCCTGACAGATTTGGTGCCAATTACTGTTTCTCTAAAATAAGTACAATTGCTTCAATTGGTGAGCAATCAAGCCATCTTTGGCTATGTTTTTCTTTATGGTGTAAGCATCCAAACATGGAGTAGTTATTGAATTTCATGGAGAACTAATAAAACACAGTGTGTATGACATGCCAGTTAAAAAAAATATGGACCAGATTAGGTAATCATAATTATACCACTTCAATAATTTGAAGTATAAACAGTATTTTTGGAACACACAAAATGTATGATAGTTTGTGTTGGAACTTGAACACAGGTTATTTTGGTCTGCATCATGGATATGCTTTGATCCAGAGATCAGGGAATGAACTAGAAAAAATGGCAAACTGATTTTGTTAGTTAAGGAGACATTCCAGAGAAATTATGCCTGTTGTGTAAAAAATCACAATGCCTGTAGAAAGCAAAATGCCTGTTGTGTAGAAAATCCGCCAGTGAAGATGTGAGGGGTGGATTCATCATTTCCATGCATGGATCACACCAACTTGTGGCATATTAGAAAGACTTAACTGCTGTCTCAGGAACTAAAACTCACTATTTGGGAGCAGCAATCAATGTCTCTAACTTGCAAAGCAATTTACCTGTGTTACCATGGGATTTGCAGATATGAGAAATATACCCAGACAGAGGAGATAATTTGCAGAAAATGGGTTGATTATTTTAGCCCTTGGTTTTATTTGCTTTGTGAGTTGAATATGTCAGTTCAAAGGCATGAAAATCTTACTCTGTAATTTCATTCCTAGATATTCAGGGATAATTCATAGTTGTGGTTCATATCATGTTTGGCACAGTTGCTTGGATATGCTGTGGGATCCTGTTTCTACTCCTCCTTGAGTATGCAAATGCTATAGGCTATGCAAGTATTTTTGGTCATGAGCTTTTGTAAATAGAATGCTGAAATTCTCCTTCTGTAGACGTTCCTGAAGAAAAATTTGTATGAGTGTTTTCAGAACGTATCAGCCAAGCTGTTTAAAGACAACAAGTGAATTGCAGTGTGTATTGACACTCTTTTATGTGTGAAATGATTAATTGTATTTCAAAGTGAACTGCTACCAGATTTTTTAACTGGAGGATTTTTCAGGGCATGGAGTTTCCCTCTTTTTAAAGTTCACATTTTCTCTTCTTTGTGAAATAAAGTTAAAAATTGTGCAATTACTCCTACCTTGAAGGATTTAAGTAAAAGTGCATTAGAAAAATACTAATTTTTTCTTTACCCGGAAAACCTTGCCTTACACTAAGAAATATTCTCAAGTCCATAATGAGAATTTAGGTGCCTTGACTGCCTGAAGCCTAGTACTAAAATCTGTTCTTTTTTTGTAGATAGGAAATTAGTTTTGCTCAAACAAGTTTTTTTCAAAAGAATCAAAATATGATTCAGTAGCTTCAGTAAGATATTTGCACATTTGGAGACAAGAAGGTCTCTGAATTTGACAGACTTTTTTGTGGTCCAGAATATATTTCAGTAGTTTATTAATTTCTCTGTTATACGTATGTCTTATGCTGGCTGAATGCTAAGTACTTGCTTTAGTTGTGAAGGCAATAAAAGCTTCATGTTTGTACAGTTTTTTTCCCTAGATGAGTCACTGCAGTTTCATTATTTTATTTTTATAACCCAAAAGAATTATTTTTGATGCATATATCGAAATGAAAACTTCCTTCAACAACAATTCTCAGAATTTCCATTGCCTCAATCCTTTGCCTGGCTTATGGCTTGTGCCTGTTTTGTAGCAGCATTCTTTCATACTCCTTATTTACGTGTGTTGTGTTTCATGCAGTATCACTGTAACCAGTCCATTTCTTTGGTACAAAACTCACCATTATCTGGGACCAACCAGAATGTTCTGCATACGTAAGAAAATCCTGGATTTACTTATTATGAGAATGGGGTCACCTACTGGTCATAAAAAATTTTTCATTATTTTAAGCTGTCTGTCATTTATATGAACTAGGATGTGCATAAGAACCTTTCTTAATGACTTTGGGTTGTTTCAATTAAGTTGTTCTTAGATCATATCAAATAATGGTAGGATTTGTTGATCTGCAAAACTGCCTTCCCCATATGGATTGGTAAGAGATTATCCCACCAGGGGTTTAGTATCCAGGAAATTAAAAAAAATATATCCGAATGACTAAATGTTTGAAACAGGAGGAAACATCTATGATAATGAAACTGAGTCTATTTTAAAATGCAAGGGATCCTCTTGAAAGCCAGTACTAAGCACACTCAAAGAAAACATTGTGCACTAAACACTGCGCATTATGATTATGAAACTAGGTCTCATTTAATCCATCAATATTTTGGTATGTTTAATATTTAAAGAGTGTTTTTAAACCATTATTCAGAAAACCCTAGGATAAAAATGATTTTACAAATAACAAGGCATACAAGAATGGGAGTTAATTTGACCTTTCTCACTGTATTGTCATTAGTAAAAGAAATTCAATTGCAGCAGTAGTCTGCATTTATATGTAATCTGTTTCTTTTCAAAACAGGAGAATACATCAGAGCATTTTCCCTAATTTTGAAACTTTTACAAATCAATTGCATAATAAAATATGAAACTGTAATAAAGGCAGTTATGCATCCCAAATATATGCCAAATGTGTTATCTTATTCAATAGAAGGAAAAGCAGATGGTTGGAGGAAATTTGTTTTCCCTGTAACAAGTAGAACTAATTTCAAAAAGTACTTACAGAAGCTGACAGTAAGTAATCACCTTTGCATCATCATAATATCGGAAACATTCCCTTTGCATCCTGAGTGACCTGAATATGTTTCTCATATTTAAGATTTAGTTCATAAATGAAAAATTATTAGAGGAAAAATATATATTTTTTAAAGGGTGATATGCCTGTATTATATGATTTGAAACAGCACCTGTCAGAGCTTGCCTGGGATTTCATTTCCCATGGATTGTCTCCAAGGATTTTGGTTGTTACACTGGGTGCTATGCATCCAAAAAGGCATTCAGGGACTCCTGATTTGTGTAAAGAAACACAGATTGAAGTTGCACTTCTTTTACCCCTTCTGTCTTCTGCCCTGCATTATTTCAACACAGTGAAATAGCTTTCACAGTACTAATAGCTTTCAAATAGCTGCTATGTACTTTATACAGATGCTAAACCACATAAATAGTATCCATGATTTATAAGAATTATAGTAGCAGGCTGATGATGGCTTCCTTTGGAAAGAGGTCTTAACTATTCAGACTTGTGACTTGTGTAGCTCACAGTCAAATTAATATGAAGAGTTTGGCAAATCCTGTATTTGTGAATTGAAATGATGGTACAGTCTTTAATGAAGAGAATAACATAATTTCCAACCCTCCAAATGTATGTTGCTTTATTCATTATGAGGATATATGGTGAAAATATCAGGGTGATATTGCATGTAGGGTGTTTTCTCTATCTGTTGGAGAATGTTATAGTGAAAAGACAAGCCACTGCAGTTAAAAGTCACCTTGAAACCTTCTGCTTTGTCACGTGAAACCATGTGATGAATTTAACCTACTAATAGAAAACTGCTTAAAGTAATTAATATAATTATACAGCCAAGTTCCTGTGAATTAGATGACTAGTCATCTCTCAGTAACCTTTTTGTGTGTATGTGTCTCTACCACAGTGCTTCTCCAAGAGAGGGATAGGACTTTTTTTTTAAACTTCTCATTGAATCCAAAGGCTGGTTTTGCAGAATTGCCACACACTGGGTTATGTGATATCAGTCATTTGGCCATAAAATGCCAAATACTCAGAAGAAAGGAACTGCTTTAAAGCAGATTCCTCAAGTGTGTATAAACTATTAACATTTGGAGGGACATTGAGTTATGAGGACAAGCAAAACATCAGCAAATGGAGCATAGCTAGCTTTGGGCAGCAGGATTAATAGCCCAAAGTGAATTCACATGTGTCATAGACAAAGTGCTCCTGGCTTGTTCAAATGCTGGAAATGCCTCTATGACGCATTGGTGATAACAGGGTACAGCTACTCTCTGTGCCTTAGTTCTTAACTAGAGATAAGGGCATATAACTTCACATCCTGATGGTAAATTAATTGGTGGCTATTGATCACTCACATGATAGAGCAGAAAACTTCACTGAAAAAACTTATGAAGAATTAAAAAAATGAGGTATCATGGCAGGTTTTTGAGGTGGCATTAAAGACCTGCGACATCACATTGACTGATGGAGATAGAATGAAATAAAATACTTTTTTTTTTTTTTCACTGAACTTCATCCATCTTATTTACCAAACAGGTTGGAGTCCAAGGGAAATTATAACACATGAACCAATGATTGCAGAAGGAGTGCTGTGAAATCTGCTCTTGCAATTGAGTAGGAAGTTATTTGAATTTCTGCTGTTCAGTTTTTCCTTCAGCGGAAATTTAGTAATCCTTCACTTAACCACAGCAATGCTTCTAGCCCAAGACAGACCAAGAAGTTCCTTATAACCCCTTTGGTGACAATTAAAATTAAGGACTTCCTCTTGTGAACATTCCCCATGTTTCAGGGGATATGATGGTAACCCCTCAGACAGCTCAGACCCAGGTGCAGAAACAAATCTGTCTGTGCTCCACAGATTTGTCAACCTTGTATTCTCTGAGCTCTGGGCTCTCAGGAGTAAGAAAAGCTTGGTAGAGCTGTCAATACCAGGCAAAACAAGGTCTGATTTTATGAATTCTATTCCTTCAGCTCACGACTAAAAATTTTTGCAATAAATTTAATTTATGTATTTTCAAATGCTGTTACATGAAGCATACTACTGCTGACAATCTGAATTGCTCATGCTCTCCACTGTTTGAAAGAGCTCTCAGCATTCAGTTTGACATGTGCTTCCTCAGCAGAGAACAAGGAGAGTTGTTTTGCCCAAGCATAACCTGTTTACGCAGAAAATAATTTGTAGAGGTATTTCTTTCATTGACATTCTTGCTAACTTGAACAGGCTTAACTTTAATGAGCTCCCCCTTTGTAGCTGTACTTTGCACTTTCTTCCCTAGACCCTGAAAACTATATTGTCCACTTTGTAACCTTAAGGCTGTGGTGTCTCCCCGGCCTCTTCGTGTTCACGGTGATGCATATTTGCTTTCATTAATAGCAACACAAGGGGAAATAATAAAAATTGAGCCTGCATGGAAGCTGTCTATGAGACTTTCCCCTTCTGCCCAGCCCTACACCCTCCACTGAAGGCAGTCCCTCCTGCCTTGCACTGGGCTACTGGGAGAAAAGACAAATGTTTCAGTACGGGAGGATAGGGAAGAAGTCAGAATTTTTACACTGAGGTCTGTGACAAGGAGTCTTTGTAGTGCCCAAAGAAGACCCGAAGGTAAGAGAGTGTTCCTTGGCCGCCTGGGTCTCTTTGGGCCTTATTACACAGCTCAGCCCTGGGCTTTTCCCTTTGGCAGGGGCACAGTGCTGTGAAGAGCTGCTCCTGGAGCTGTGGAGGGGCACTGGAGTTCTGAACTAGAGCTGGATGAATGCACAGCAGTTAGTTACACAGTGTGAGATACAAAAGGCTTAAATGAGCACAGGTATCTAGCAGACACTTAACACAACTAAGCTAATTGTCTGTACACTGTTAAAGAAAACAAAGAGTAAATGGTTTCAAACGTGTTCAGATCCTAAGTTGCACACTTACTTTTACAAATAATAGCATGAATACTGTGGATACATGCAAGGGTCTCTTAGTATTTCCTTTGCAAAAAAAGAGGGAAAAAAGTAGTATTGAAATCCTTTGTGTATTATGAACGAGCTTTTTTTCTACTTGACTGTTCAATATTTGGAGCTGAGTATTTATAAAGTTAAAACTGCATTTTAGGATCACTATTTATTTTCAATGTTAATAAATAAATGAGTGCACGAAGCAAGAAAAGAAGATTTGTTTGCAGAAGGTGGATATTGTTTTAAACATTTGTTAAAGGTGAGAATGAAAAGTAATCCTGTGTGTACCTTTTTACTTTAAATTATCTGTTCTGTAGCATACTGATAAGGAATAATATAAGTCATAGTTAATCAAAATAATCTGGTCTGGAAAGTAAGATAATTTATAAGTGTGTGATAGGTATCAATGACTCAGTAATCTGCCATAGTTTGGTTTGATTTTGTTGCAAAATACTCAAGAGCTTATGTAAGAGGCTAATACTGATCTCTAACATTTGGAGCTTGGCTTTGTGTGTTTATATAACACTTCTTAATGACTTAGGTTTTCCTGACAAGTGCTGCTTTGATTGTAGCCTCTGTAAAATCTCTTTACAAAATCAGTGAAAGCTGCAAACTATGAATGAAATGTTTATACTGGAAGGTTGAAGAGCCACATGTTGACTGGTAAATTTTTAAAGTCTGCTTCCATCAATGGGAATGTGGCAGGGTCTTGGCAGCTCTCATGCCTTTGTAAGCTGCAGTATACTGCTAACAAAGACCAATCAGGGTTTTTTCTGTCAAGACTGCTAATTGCTTGGATCCTGCTTCTGTCAGTGCTTGTAATGCCTGCTTGGAGGCAAGTGCATTCGTTGACCTGAAGCATGTATAAATTCTTTTCAAATTTCATTGGTATTCTGTCTGAACAACCAAGAAAGAGGAGAAAATGCATTTCATTTTCTCACTAGGTCACTGGAGAGGATGACCATTTGAAGCAGCACAATGCTGCCAAATGATTGCCAGGGCAGACTATTTCATTGGCAGCAGGTGCTGCAATGTAATACTCAACACAAGCAGTGGTTAACACTCTGAGAGGGGCAGTGAGTTTCGTGGGAGTCAGTGGTGTTATTTTCTGGCATTGTGGAACCAAGCTGGTTGTGGTGTGGGTGATCCCATGCTTTGTTTATCATATAACAATGAAAACTCGTGTTTCTGAGCCTTGCTGCCACAGGTTTTGACACAGTACTGTGTAATTTTGTCCCTTTGTGGAGGGAGGTGACACAGACAAAAGGCCGAGGCCATGTCCCTTGTGTGAGGATGTGTATGCAGGGATCTCTCAGGAATCACCAAGGCGGGGAGAGCAGTGTCAGTGCTGGGCTGACCCCTGCCAAGGCAAGGGGGCAGCTCTGCAAATGCAGAGGGACTGAGAAACCTGGGGCCTCTGCAGTGTGGAAAGCTCAGGTACAGTTTATAGGTCGATATTTCCACATTGCAGACAAGAGAGCGTACCTTTATGCCATCAAACAATGGGGTTACTTGGATTTTTATAGGTATCTGGCCACAGCTAGGCCAAAATTGGCAGGTAGCACATACCTCATCAGAAAATGCAGGGGTGCATACAGGATTTAGTGGTTACTGACTGAATACACATTTCTCTCAAGGTTTCTTAATATAACAAAAATTCATACGTTTGGCTGTAAATGGGTTTGATGATTATCAAATATCCTGTGTAAATCAGTTGCTGGTCCTTTTTCTTCTGCAATACGGGTATCTGTAAACTAGGTCATACCAACCCCTACTAGCTGTTTCACTAGCTGACAGTCTTGCTGGAGAGAACAAGGTTAGGATGAAGACAGAAAATGAATTTCTGTTTTATCCCTGCTGGAAGGTTGACCCTGCCAGGCCTGGGTTTAGCTGTGTGGCTGGTCAGTGGCAGGAATTTGTGCCTTCTAATGCTGATTGTGCTGAGCTTATTCTGGGAACAAAAGGGTTTGGTTTCTGCTGATGTCAATCTGACTCCTTTTCAGAATCACTAAATTCAATCAATAAAAAAAAAAAAAATTATGTCATGTTTTACCTTAATCTTTACCTTTATGATGTGGTGATTTTTTTATCTTTTTATTTTTTTATAATTTGATTATTCATTTTTTCCTTCGATTGAATTTGACTCATTCACCTCTATGTCACATCAAGAAGTGTTTTAGACCTGAGGACAGCTTGACTTCTCCAAGCTCTTCCTTTTAACTTCCAACTCTAGATTTTAATGAGCATCCATCTGATTTTGCTCAAGTGGCAGCACGTCTGCTGTGATATGGATTTAATTGTGTGCTTCTGCTACTATCCTGAGATTACTGGAATCTCTGTAACCACTTTGATGTAGTGAATGTTTAAAAATTGTGTGAGTTATATTTTTCCCTTGGAGGTAAGGGAATTGTTTTGTAATTCAGGCTGAAATTATAGAAGGGAAAAGGAATATGGGAGGCAGTGAACATTTGTGGCCTCTCTGATCCATTGGTGGTAAGAATTTCAGCTGCAGTGTTACATACCTGCTTGTGGTAACGTGTCAAAGGATTTGCCATCATTGGCATCTTTGAGGTTGAATTTAATAGGTCTTTGCAACCTCTTCCTCTTGATTTATTTTAACTGGTATCATCTCTTTTGACAACTAGCATTATTGCAGCATTTTTGCTGCTGGAAGTGCCATGATTTACATAGCTGAAAACCACATACCTTTGCTAAAGAGAAATTGCTCTTAAGGCTCTTTTATTGACAAGAAATCAACAAACATCATTAAAATTCTCGGAAATAAATCTCAGTAGTTGATTTTAGCTGTGTGGAGAAAGACATCCTGTTATTGCTAAAATCACTGTTGCTGTTCTATTACAGTAAAGTCTTACTTTGATTTCCATGTATATTAATTTCCTTTTTACATATATGTGTGCTGTGTGTTTTGTTGAGGTTTTTTCCCCACAAAATTATTAAAGGCTTCAAATCAAATTAATGATTGCATTATGAAGAAATAATTTATGAAAAAATAGTGGTCATATGCACAGTACAGATAAAGCAACAGTATATTAGGGAGTTTTCTGATCGCCCAGTTAAAATTAATTTCTGTTAAAAAGGGAGCTGCTATGTAGTTCAAATTAAAATATCTCAATATAGAAAAACCCCTCAAATTTATATTTTTTTTTCTAGTGAAACTTTGACACTTTGCTTAAGAGGAGTGACAACAATTTGCAAATCCAATATTAGTATGAAAAATGTTTAAATTTCTTACAAAAAAAATTATGGAAAATGCAGGGACATCCATTTGAAACAGGAATGCCATTGAATAAAGAATGGTGGAAAAAGATTTTATTTTTTTAATGGGGAGATTTTATTCTTTCAATGAAGTAATGAAATCACTTCTGTATTTGAAGTATTTTTGTAGCCAGCGTATTATGTTACCTATTTCTTTGATATTTTTTTGCAGCTTAGTTGTTTTAATCCCTTTGAATCTCACAGTACTAATTTTGTTCTATACAGTGATTTAAACACAGCACTCTTTCACAAATATCTGGTTCCACTAATTTAATATTTATATCTGAGAATCATAATTTGTTTTTTCTTTTCCTGAGGATGATGTACAATTTCATTTGACATTTATCTTGGTTCAAGGACAGCATTAATTCATTTCTGCTTGGCCTTGTAATATCTGTTATTCAGTGGAAGGGATTGTCTGCACCTTTGTACAAAACTAACTTGTTGACTTGCAATATAATGCTCTTTTAAATTGAAGGATTTTCAGTTTTCCTGTACATGACACTATGTTATTGATGATTTTACTTCAGATTCTGGATTATGCACTCCTGGTTTATTAGCAGACAAGTTGTCTTTGTTTAAAAAACATTGGTGAGGTATGTTTTCTCCTTTCATTTTCTGAGGATCTAAAATTCAGGTTTCCTATTTCAGCTAAGTTTAAGTTTTAGTATATAGAAGTGTAGACATCCTTTTGTCAGGGAAAGGTATTTTTATACATTTATTTTCCCTCTGTGGTTATGATGATTCTTAAACCTTTCAAGTCTTTTGCTGGAAGGCCATGGCATTGATGATTTCTTCTCTTTCAAATTTAGGTATACAATTGAAGTTAGTTTCCCATGATCACTAGTGTACAAACCACAAATTGCTTGCTCTTTCTCCATTGGTCTGCAGCTCCTTATTATATCTGTGGTTTAGGTCTGCACATGTGAACAAAAGGAAAAATTAATTTGGTTATGCATGAAGCAACAGTGTAATCTGAACTTTTTTTTAATAGGAAGGTTGTTGTGTGGCATGGAAATTACTCCAGCTTAGAACAAAGATGAATTGCACCACTTAAAGTTCAAGATAACACATAACCCTTACTGTTATCAGCTTACAAACTCAGTCCTAATGTGGCCCCTCTGTGTGCATCATGCACAGAAGGCATGCAGAAAACAAAGGCTTCGGAGCGTTCCTGGAACTGCCTGAAATATTTTCATTGTTTGTGCTTAAGTGCAGTCTCTCCTTAACTTTTTCCACAAGTGCAAGAATTACGTGTTAATCTCCAGCTCTGTACAGTCCTCAACAATGGAGTGCCTCCTTGTGTTAAATGGCTCTTTGTTCCTAAAGTCAAAGTTGTAGATTCATTCTACATTACCTTTTAAAAGTAGAAATCAGTTTGGGACTACCTCTTAAAATCTTCCATTTACTAACCCATATCACTTGACATCTTGCACTCAAATGCAGAGAGAAAGTGCTCTGCTTTTAGCTCAAAATATTTCATGTTGCTACTTCTCTAAAGCTTTTTCTTGGCTTTCTAATTTGTGTTACTATTGATTTAATGGTTTCTCCACTTAATTCTATTTTCAATTTATGCATCTTAATTTTAGATTATTTCAATTGGAGAGATTTTAAAAGCCCTGAAATTGTGCTTCTTGCCCATAATTTGTACATTTAGACATGCCGTATTACAGAAATAAGTAGGGATTTTATTTTAGCCACTTTTTAAATCATGGCCAGAAAACACAGCAACTTCTTGTGATTTTCTTTCCATTTTTTCTAATGAATTGTGTAGACTTGCTGAATTATATGCTTGTTGCTGATGCTTATAATTGCATATTGATCTATTTATTTTTCAGTGTGACTTTATAATAGAAGATGCTGAGGAATACTGTGATGATGCTCAGTAACCTCATGTTGACATCTCCAAGGAAATTGTAATTAAATTGGTAGACATGACTAGTAAGTAACGTAAGATACAATATTCTCAATTTGTGTTTAAATGTGGAAGAGAAGAGAATTTTTGGTACTTGAATTACCTGAAATGGTTGCAATTATTATTCTTTATGCTGAATCATCTTCAAATGTTAGACATTTGTTGCCATGTAAGCAATTGCAAATTATGGCTATTAAGCCTGGGAACAAAGGATCAGTTTAGACAACTCATTGTAGAAACCATGTAAGTGAAGAATTCAACTCCTATTTATTATGGATCCCACGACAATTTTGGGAAGGAGGATATTACATTTTATATATCATATGAGATGTTGTTGGCTATATGCTATATACAGCATGAATACCTGTATTTGTTTATTATTGTTGGAATAATTTTTATTGCAGATATTTTTCAAAGTTTCAAAATGTTGCATACCTCAAGGGTGTGTATATTACGTTTTAAGCTTTCCTTCCAAAGATAAAAACAAGCAAACAGACAAAAAAAACACATAAAAAACCCAAACCACAAAAAACCTCTGTTTGTCCCAGGCTCGTGTATTGTACCAATAAAATATGATCTCCATTATAATAACCTACTTTATGGAGATTAAATGGTTTTGCAATTCAAACAAGGTAAAATTGGTTTAAAGCAAAATCAAACACTAGTTTGCTAGTTTAGGATTTGAATAGTGGAATGAGAAATCTTTTTTTATATTGCTATTGTGCACTGGTCAGCTAAGAAGTAATTGCTTTTTATAAGGCAAATTTGCTTTTACTTTTCCAAGGTAATGAAATGAACCTGAAACATTTCCTTTGAAATCAAAGTCACTATCACTCAAATGTCACCAGCAGAACTCCATCATATGGTTTCAGCAAACACATAATGAGAAAGTAGTACTTGGAAATGATTGACAGGATTCTATTAAAAAGCTTTACTACACATTCATCCCTAATTATCTATGTTGTAAATCAATAGTGATTTGACTTTTTTTGATATTTACATGTTACTAACATGTACAGATAGACATCTGGGTGCTGTTTAGAGAAGAGCTTGACGATGTAAGTTGGAAACAGAAAATGCATTGAGGGAAGAGGCTCTGAATTTATTTTTTTAATATCTAATGAAATTCTGTGCAAATAAAGTATGCTCATTGACACAAGAAAGTCTTAAGATATAATATGCAAAATTATTCAAAGAAGGAAATAATCTAAGATTGAATCAAATCTTTAAACAGATATGTGTAAAGGTCTAACAAAGAAATTATTCCCGAGAGTAATATTATTCCATTGCATAAAATCAAAGCTTCTTAAGTAAAAAAATTATGTCAAATATAGTTTAGCTCCTCTCCAGCCTAATCATCAATTCAGAAGAGGAGACTTTATTTGTGGTTGGGAAATTCTTTTAGGGGTAGAAGGACAAGGAGTGTAAATTCAGTCTCACTGAGAGTGCAGCATACTTTTAGCAAAATAGATATCAGATTTGCTGCAGTAGGGCCACAGAGTAGAACAATTTTCCATGTCACCCCAATGATTCTGACATATTTCTCTTGTAAACAAGACTAGAGTGAGGGCTGTAAAGTTATAAAGTGAATTAAACAAAAATGGTTCATGCAAATTGACAGCTTCTATGGCATTATCACAGGAGACTGTATTTAGAGGGTGTTCTAAAAGTTGCTCAGCAAACACGGAGAAAAACTAACAAATAATAATAAATACCAGTAGGGTGACACTGAAGCCATTGACATGACTCTCATGACTCAATGTTTAGCATATTGGGGAAGACGGGGGATGGAGGGGAGGAAAACTATACTTCTTGCCATATACAGTTTTAGCCATTTGAATTACCAATAACTTGGGAAGCTTCCAGTGACAATGGATGAATCTTGCAAAAACTGAAGTGAAAAATGGCACCAGGGGTGTCTGCTTTATAATGATCAGACACAAGAACAGAATGATTGTTCTGTAAGAGCTTATTTATGTGTAACAAGAAAGAAAACCCTTATTGTGGAGATCATGGGAATTTGCACATGAAATTTTCTTGCTAGATCCCGCATTCAACTAACTTTAAAGTAATTTCAATATGTCTGAGTATCCTACAAGACAATTCCTGACCTAACTGTGGCCTGAATACTACTAATCAAAAAATTTTAAGTTGTATCTCATCCAGACTGAAAATTGACTGTCACAGCTCAGTGCAAAGACTTGGACAGTACTCTGCTCACTTAAAAAATCAAGGTTAAATGAATTAGAAGACAAAATTCAATTAGGATAATAGAAAAAAAAAAAATGGAGAAGTTTACAGAAAATTTTGTGAATTATATATCAAAGCCTAATGCCTCATATTATAAAGATCCCCTTTTACTTTTGAAAACAACAAATAAACCCAGTTCTACTTCAGGGAGAAATCTGATTTTCTATAATGTTATAAAACAAATTTTAACCAAAGAAAAAGTACAAAAATAGTGAAATGACAAAGTAGGAGTTAATTATATAAAGTTAGATGATAGGAAAGGAAAAGACATTAAAAATATCAAAGACTTGAAGGTTTTGGTTAAATGGGTATAGTTCGATAATGGTATTGAGTTGAAGTAATGTTCTTGAAGTAACTAACATGATCTGTTACATAGGAGTGGAATAGATGTATGCAATTACCAGAGCCCAGGTAAGGATGAATTAAATTCCACATCTGTATCACACTGGTGATTGGTGATGCAATTGATAATACACAGAATGTAAAAATACTAAGAAAAGTATTCATGAAACACTGTACGGCAAATAACTGAATGGGAAAAACAAATGTTATGAAAATTGGAAAAGCATTCAGAAAACCCACCAAATTTTCAAAGATTTCTTTCTGAAGACTGATTTAAGAAGAACTTGGAAACTCTGCTGGGTTTTTTTTTCAGAAAAATTAAAACGGTTTCCTTCAAAAGATCAAAAGAAAATTAACACCTTTCTCATTTGTTATGACTTAGAATCTTCATCTTTACTTTGATCCATGCAAAATAATTGAATGATTGAAAAAAGGCTTGAATAATAGAATTGCAATAGGGAAGTATATTTAATGACTCCTGAACAAGCTAAATGGAAGATAAATTTTGTCAAGCTGGCTTGGTATAATTTTTAATGGGATTTAGATTGGCTCATACAGGCAATGGTGTTTTATGTGACAGATTGCTATAACACTTAAGTTTAAGATTTCAGGTGAGAAAATGTAAGGTTTCTAAGTCAAGTGGTGGATCTTGAATAAAGGGAATTGCTAAGTTAGTAGTTTTAGCAATATTTGGGCTATTAGTAGTTTTTTTCAGACTAATATTTGGAACACCTTTTTCATTGTTCAGGAAGAAAATATAAAATTATTAAAAGTGATTGTGCAAAGTGAAAAGGTATTTGGAAGAATGATGAATAATGCTTACAAAATTATACTGTGGATATAACTGATCCATAGTCAGTTGAATGTGCACTGCTAAGGTGATATTAGGTGATAAGGTGAAGGATAATATTCTTTTTGGTGTTGGAAAAAAACCCAGCTACATTAGAGACATTATTTTCATTCCATCTGTCACCTTTATAATCAAAATAGAATAGTGATTCAATTCTGGAGTCACCAGCTCAAAAAGATGCAAGTAAATTGAGACAGGTTCATAAAGCCATGACAGTGATGTAAAACATGCCAATATTTCCTTGTGGAAGACAAAACGTTCCATGCTGAGTGTCAGCAAGCCATGGTGACACTTAAAGTCCTGCATTGAAACAACTTGTCAAGAATATTCTACTAATAATATTTGAGGAAATTGGAAAAATACAGTAATGTTGTTCCACTGCTCAGTTAATAAAGTACAATAAACTTTTAGCTGTGCTTCTGTACCTGGCAAAGAAGAAATGTGAGATCTGATTCTGCTATGCTGTTCTCCTTTTGTTAGGAAATAGTTCTTAGTGTTTCTGACTTTTAGTTTGCCCAAGCTGTGAGCTGCCCAGCCAGGATGGGTGACTGGTGGAGGCATTATCCTGACTTTAGTCCAGACAGACTATGGCAGGGTGGAGCCAGGAGCAGCCACTGGAGCTGTTCTGAGATAATGAAGACATATGTGTACACTGGCACCCAGCCTTCGTAGCAACATGTGCACTTCCAGAAATAAAACAAAGGTTTCCATGGGTGTTGCCACCGATGTTGCTGGATCAGGTTCAGTGAGGTGGGAGCTCTGGTGTAGATGAATCTTCAGCTGCTTCTGAAGTTTCTTTGCAGTAAATATGCCTTTCTGAAGTAAAGGAAATTTCTGGAACCTTCTATAAATGTGTTAATGCTTTCCCCGCACTGCTGAGTGTGGCCATATCTCCTGGGACAGGTTTCCTTCTGGATCTTATCTGAGGCCTGTGAATGATAAAATGAGATACTGATCTTACAGGAATTTGCAACGCTGTTTACTTACTGGAATACTATAGTTTACAATTATATAGCGCTCAAATTATTTATTGAGTATATTTCAATCCCTCTTACTGATATTTTGCAGGAGTTGGAAGACACAAATCTGGATCTTTTGAATAAATTTATATTTTTTTTCAATAGTTCAGTGAAACAATGCAGATTTAAACTGTCTGTCCTCACTGGCTGTAATGATGAATGCTGTCAGATATTCGCCTCCAAGGCAGTTAAAAAAGTGCCTTGTGCAACATCAAACTTCCTAGGTTTGTCACTGGAGAACATTTTTCTGTAATAAAGGTAAAGCAGTCTTTTTCTTCTTTCTAACCTGTAGTTGCAGTTGGAGAGTTAAAATTTGCCATGATAACATATGCAGTCTTCTAGGAGGGTAGCTCTTGTGAACTCTTTCACTTGGGAATCATAAAAGAGAAGCAAGCAAGCCTTTCTTTGTGCTGTAAGATAATTTTTAATGTAGGCTCTTAAGAGAATATGGCAATAGAAGTGGTAAAACCTTCCTATGTTAAAAAAAAATCTTGATTTCCACAACAGCAATTTTAATTGGGTTTAGGTAACTTGCATATCCTCAGCTCTTGATAAAACTCCATGTGTATTTATAGACAAGAAACCTGGAAAAAAACAACTTACAGGAGTATGTGCATGCATCTTCAGCAGTTTGTCAGCATGTTTTCATTTTGGTGCAACTGCCTTGGGTTGAGATAATAATAAAATGCTGGAGTGCTGAGTCATATTTGCAGGATTCATAGTGATGTTTCTGAAACTATCAACTTTTAGAAATTATGCATATCTAAAAAATCAAACTGCAAGTTTTCATTTGAAAAAATTACATTTACGAAACCATTCATAAAGATTTCACTTAAGGAGATAGGTGTTTATAGTATGTTAAAGCTATTACATGGAGTAAACCAAAGAAAATATCTCCAAAACTGGACAGTACAGCTTTTATTGTTAGGAGATATCACAGCTAATTTTTGAAATTAAAGGGGTCCATGACAAATTGACACAAGGTATAAGTTTGATTGAATCATTAATTGTTTATTGTTAAGGAAATGCTTCTGTTGGAAGAAAAAAAATATCAAGTCATACTTAAACTGAAGATTAAACTCCCATCACCTAGAGGTGTCTGAAATGCATGATGCTGAAAGCTCAAGTATTCCTTTGTTGATGGAGGTCTTTAACGTGGTTCCATGAAGAAAACTATTGGCTTCTTTCAGTAATATGTATTTTCTGTAACTGTTCTTAGTCTGGCAGGAAGTTTCATGCTCTCTAAAGGTGAAAAGGTTTTCCTTTTCATCCCTTTAAATCTGCAAAACAGCAAATCTTTAATAGAGGAAAAGACTCCCAACCAATCAACTGACTCAATAAAGCCACTTGCTGGAATTAGTTCTCTTGTGGCTGGGAACTGTCAGGGATATTTTTGGGAACCACATGGGATCTTCTTGTAAGTTTTTCCTTGCTGCTTAGTTGATAGGCAGAGCAGCTGTGCCACAGGGCTTTCACCACAGTGCTGTGGCACTTTGTAGTGGTGCTTGTGTGGGGCTATGTGTGATCCTCCAGGCCAGTATCAGGCTGTTGATGCACTTGCTTTTTGTGCTTTTTTTGCCATGAGGCACTGAAGAGGTGGAGAATACAGATGCAGAAAATGAAGCACACTGCTCACTTCCTAGTTTTGTTTACTAAAGGCAGTAGCTGAAAGTGCTCAGAAAAGGCCTTTGAGCTGGCATTTGTGGAAGACCTTTCTGAAGTGGTGCAAGTGTGCAGGATGGATTCCTTACATTGCTACACTTCATTAAGGGGATCACTTATGGTTTAATCAGTCAGCTTGGACAATTTAGAAGCTATTCATGCCATCTTCTGTGTGAGGCTCCAGCTGTACATAAATAGATTTTATTTAAATGATGCTTTATTTTGTTTTGATCTTACAGAAAACTAAAATGCAGGTAATAATAGAAAAATGTCTAAAGATGAAGGTGACTGGAATAATTTTTTCTGCTAAAAATAGACCAATAATCACAAAATAGGTCAGGATTTTAGTACAATAAAACCCCTCCTCAGAAGAGACAGAGGAATGTGTTTTGCAACTCAGTATGTTCTCTCTGAATAAGGAGTAATGCAGCACAAGGCAGAGCAGATTGGCACCTGCACCTTTCTTTTCATTCTGCAGCCTTTGAGTTACAAATGAAAGAAATAAGCAGCAGAGTAATGTTGTAGGTGTTAGGAAATTTGAACCTACTCTGCGTAGTTTGATTCCTCCATAATATTTTGGGACTTGTATATAACATATTGTTGTGTGTGATGTTAATTCATCCTTACAGTTTTCTAGCTCGTGGGATGCTATAATGTTGGCATGCCATTGGAGGAACGACCAGAATGTAATTTTTTACAGGTAACACTTGCTTTACTGTTAATGAAAGATATTGCTGACTTTTGTAGCCATATAAGTTTGTTTTGTATCTCATAAATATTCCTATCAAATTAATTTCAGTATATATTTGAAGCTGAGTACTGTCATTTTTGTCCTTGTAAACAGAAATTCCTAGTGGCACTTCTTACCTATAGCTTGGTCTTATCCTTAAATTGAGATAGCCCTTGATTTCAGACTGTGGTGATAGTATGAGTCTTAGCTTTCCATGTGCAGTTTCAGAAAGAACAGAACAAGAAACAAAGGTTTTCTTCAAACATAGAAAAGAAAGAGAGAAAGAGTAGTTACTGTGAGAGCAGTTATCTGCTGTAGGAAGAACACTGTGAAATAACTGTACAAGATACCAGCAGAAATTAGGGAGGTGATTCTGCTTCTCTACTCCACTGTCCTGAGACCCCAGTGGAGTTCTTGGCTGAGACAGGACATTGATCTGTTGGAGCAAATCCAGAGGTGGGTACCATCTTAGCTGAAACACTTCTCCTATGGGGAAAGGCTGAGAGAGCTGGGCTTGTTGAGCCTGGAGAAGAGAAAGCTCTGGGGACACCTTATGGCATCCTTCCAGTATCTGAAATGAGCCTACGAGAAAGATGGAAAGAGGTTTTTTACAAGGGAATGTAGTGATAGGATAAAGGGAAGGGGCTTCAAATTGAAAGAGAGTAGGTTCACATTAGATATTGGGAAGAAATCCTTTACTGTGAGGATGGTGAGGCCCTGGAGCAGGTTGTCCAGAGAACTGGTGAATGCCCCATTCCTGGAAGTGTTTGAGGCAAGGCTGGATGGAACTTTGAGCAACCTGGTTGAGTGGAAGATGTCCCTGCCCACGGCAGGCAGGTTGGAACTGGATGATAGTTAAGGTCCCTTTGAACCCCGACTATTCTATTATTCTATGAAATTATCTGATTTACGAGTATGTTTCCCGAATATGTAATACTCAAATATATACGTATAATTCTAGGAAGATTTAAAACAACAGTGATATGTTGCCATCAGCAGAGGAGAGTCTTTCCCTTTCTGCGTTTCCTAATGCTGCAATCAGAAGGATCTCGTTTCCTGGAGCAGTCCAGCACGCTGATTTACAAGTGCTGCTGCCGTCTGTATCGTGCTAATGGGAAGCTCATGGCATCTGTCTTTGTGCTGAAAGCTAGCCAGCAGCAAAAATCCACATGATTACAAGATGATGTACAATCAGTGGATAAGGGGAAGTTAGGGCAAGATTCTGGGCAACTTCTGGATCTTAGTCAATGAACTAGAATTACTTGATTCTATTTTTGTACAAAAAAAGTAATTCATCTTCTGATTAAAACTCTGCAATTCCTTTACTCTCAGATTGATCATGTTATATTGCATGTTCTTTATTGTATCAAAGGTGAGCAGGAAAAATTTAATTCTTTTGCACCACTGTGTGTCTGCTTTCCTCATGGGCCCAGCTAAAACTGCCATAGTTTCCTCTATCCCATCACTAATTGCTGTGAAGAGGGATGAGTATGTGTGTAAAACTTCTTTGAATCCTATTCTATTCTACTTCCTACTGCTTTAGTAAATGAAGAATTTCATTTCTGAAATGATGAATTTGTTTTTGATATCCCAAAAGCAAATTGTTTTCAAATTATTTTCCTTTTTCTCCCTTTGTGGATGCCTCTCCCCTCCTAAATTCAAGATCTCGCTCTTCTGTATGAATGCCATGCAGCATTTTACTTCTGTTTGTATTCTGTTATTAATCCACCTTTTTCTCTAAAAAAGTCAACCTCATGCACATTTGCTGAAAGAAATCAGAAACCTTTGCTACCTTTTTTTGAGAATTGAAACCTGCAAGAGCTTTGTAGTCCAGCATATGTCTGGATGAATGCAAGGCCTTTAAGAATTGCTCTGTATTCTAATGACCACTCAGCCAAGAAAGCTCCTGTTCTAGGCACTGGTTGTGTGGACAGGCATACATTTGACCTGAATTTTTGGATGACTGCCAGTGCCAGCACATGATTTCCATAGTTTAAATTATGTGTTTTGTGTAGTCTTCGTTTAGATGCAATTCAATCATTCTAAACATCAGTTTCTACCAGTAGGATTTCACAAGGGAGGGTCATAAGCAGGTCTGTTGGGTTAGTAGAATTTACAGCTTCTTACTGTTCCTAGGGGCAGTAGTGGACTACTGAGCATTACAAGCCAAGGTTTGCCTTTCCCAAATGGTTAGGGTTTGAAATATCCTCCCCACAGAGTGCTTGTGATCAGCAAGAAATGATGCAAGTGGGATAACATCTAGCAGAAACAATGGCAAAAAGCCTGGGATAAATGTGACTGATTGTATGCCACGGCTGTGCTGTGTCCTGTTAAAAGTTAAGCAAATGCATGTAGCTGACAGCTTGTTTAATCTAGATTCCCTTTTTCTGTGAATTAATTTGTATGGTCCCATGATGAGGGAAATGTCTTGTTTTGCAAAGACCAGCCTGCTCCAAATAACTGTTACTTCTATAGCAACAGGATGGAAACTTCAGGAGATGAGTTCTTTTCAATTTCAACTACAAATTGGATTTACTCATTGAAGTCACAGGTGTTATGCTCTGTTACAAAATCTGCTCCTCGGATTTCTGTCCCCCAGCCAGGACATACTTAATTCTTTGCAAGGTAAACAAGTAATCCTACAGACGGCAAATTTTCTTGGGAAAGTAGGTGTCATCAGTCCCGTTACTCAACTTTCTTGAGGATCTTGGGACCAGTTTATTTTATGGTAGGGATCAGTTAAAGCATATCTATGTATTATTCATGTAGTATTTTGAAAACATGGCTAGAAATAGTACAATTAAAATCAAACACAGGAGCTCAGCAAGCAGTTCGATTTATTTTGGGAAATACTCTCAGTAAACTGCTAAAGGTGTTTTCACAGAGTAACTATGTAACTCACTTGTCCCAAGAAGCGAAGGGATACCAAGCTCAACTAAAGATTGAAGTTAAAGCATTGGGACATTTTTTTGTTTGTTTTCTATTTTATTCTTTAATCATATATCTATATATTTTTACATTCTATTTTATATTTTAGGCCCCCCCTATAATATTGAAATTGAAATTATTTATTGTAATTAATTATTCCCATTTTTCTTATATCAACCAACTACACCTTATTAGATAGTATCTGCAATCTTCAAAGTGTCAAAAATATATATAATATGTGTGAATACATCGGCCTGCTTACTTTTATCACTCTTAGATTCTGATTTAAGTGTCTGCCATTACTGCAGTTTTTTTGGAAGTCAGAACAATCAAAAAATTTACCCTGGTGATTGTAGATATACCTCATCTGAACACCCACCTATGCTCTGCTATTTAACACTTCAAACAGCTCTTCCTCTCCTACATCTTCTGTACAAGCCATGCTCTGGTGCTAAATGGTAATTTTTGAAGAAGAGCAAGACCTTACCAAAGAAACTGTTGTGTGTTTGGTGTTTAAGGAACTTGAAAACTCTGCTTATTTGCAGCTTTTTTGACAGAAATTGAGAATATATTTTACCTTTTGAAAGTCTATAGAGGTGTGGTGGGTTTTTGACGTGGCGTGCCGTGGTCTGATGGACCAGTGCCCCGCGTATTCCTGCAGTGTCCCTCTAATGGAGCCACTCAGGCGGTGCCTCGCACAAACACGGGCCTTCCCCTGCAGATGGACTCAGGCAGCCACTGACACACTCTGAGGCGCCCTTGAAGACAAAGAGGCGGGAGGGACCATCTGGCCTGGGATTCCAAGATGTTTATTATCTCAATGGAAGCTGAATCAGATGATGACAGGTGGAGGAAGCCATGGAGTTTTGTCCTGAGGAGTTCAGGAGTGGGCAGAGCATCATTGACAAGCAGTCTAGTCTGAGGGACAGGAGGTGGAGGCAAGGTTGATTGACATAAGCAGGGGTCAATGGGAGAGGGGAAGGAAAGGGCGGGGGAGAGAGGGTCAGGAGCCAATGGGATACTGAGAGAGAGGAGCGCTGGGACAGGGTTCCGTGGGGAGGAGACTGAATTTAGTCACCGCAACAGGTTTTGGGATTTTTTTCCTATTTAAATATAAGGAATACTTGGCAAAGTAGATATTTGCTATACTTAAGTAGAAAATTGTACAAAACATTTCATGTAGTTTTCAAAGATGTCTTCAGGTACTGGGTATTTAGGGCCGTATTTTTAAAGTTGTGAGGGAATAGGTTGATATATTTCTGTTGGCATCTGGGAAAACCCCGAAAGTCCAGACTCCAGAACTTATCAAGTATAATGCTGATCGTATAAGTATCACTACATTTGTCATCACTTAGTGCAGAAGTTGGACTTTCGATGAGGGAGCATGTGGGGAGTATTTTGCTGGAGCTGCATATATTTTACACAATAGGTATTCTCAGAATAATTTAAGAATAACAGATTTGTAATATAACAAATCATGTATTCTGAGGGATGAGCTCTTGTTTCAAAAGCACAGAGTTGAAACTTTTGGGATTTTTTAATTTGGCATACAAAAGGGCATGTGAAGACAGGAGAATCCATAAATAAGACTGAGGTTCTAGGCAGTCTGCCATTCTGACAACATATTTTATAAACAACCATAAATAACACTCACTGCAGCATATCAGAGACAATTATCCCATGCCATCAGCACCATTGCTCTGATTTACTGGGGTCTTTGAAGAAACAAAATACTTACCTGTCATGCCAAACTGCAGAGCTCTAATATGGTTGATTTTTTTTCCTCAGTGTTCATTATGTTTGGTTCTTATTTTCAGTGAATTTCTCTTGTTTTGTGTTTCAAAATACAGTAAAGAATGACGTTTGATAAGCAATTTGGAATCAAAATGTCTCAATGGCTTCAACAGAGTACAGGTGCAAGTCCTGTTGTACTGCTAAATAAGAATAATACTCTTATGAAAAGTGTTTTTCTTCCATGTGTTTTGAGCAAAATCCTTTTGTTTCAAGAACAGAAGAAGAAGAATCAAAATAACAGAGGGTTGGAAGGGCAATGGGAAGTGGTGGTGTGTGAGGGCAGGATTCCCAGGAAAAGGTGTGTTTTTGTACTGTACTACAGTGTCTCTGGGGAAGAAGTGACGTGCTACAAGGAACAGCACAATAGATTGACTGTGAAGTTCTGCAGATGCCAAGTAGCTTAATTGGCAAAGGGGTGGCTCTAGGAAAGTTTTCTAGTAGGAGTTGGGTTATATGAGACACAGACTAGTATCTGGAAGGAATAGAAATGAGATCAAACAACAAACTTGGGAACCTTAGTATTTCAAACCATATGTAGAAATTTATAGCCCATTACCTTGGATGTCTCGTACTTTGAGACTCACTGATCCTGTATAATTTTTTAGGGAAAAAAGGGTTGGCAATTCTGTGGGATTTTCCTGGGTGAAGGGATCAAACAAAAAAAAAGAAGCAACATGTGTGGTACATATGTGGAGTGTGGTCCTCCAGCAGGTGATATCCACACTCTCACTTTGACCAGTGTCAGGGACATGCAGGCTGGATTTAAGGGTCCGCTTTGCTGCCTGTGTGAAGCTTCTGTAGGCAGTACTTCCACTGTGGGGAAGGGTGGTGAAACAACATTTCCTTGACAACCTTGGCCTGAGCCTGTGACTGCCTGCACAGACTTTGGTTTGGTGTGTGCTAAAAGCCATTCAGCCTGGAGGTGTGGGTGGTTAAATGGTTATATGGTTTGTTTAGGGATGGGGGGTATGTGGTTACTTTTTTTTCTGTGTATGTGTTGTTGTTGTTGTTGCATGGTTTTGTTAGGTTGATGGCTTATTTGTTTGTCATTTTGTTTGGCTGGTTTTTTTGGTTAAAATTGCATATTATGTCTAAATTTAAGAATAGCCTTGGAAATTTAAGAGCTCAGAGTTCTTAACACGCTTGCTCATAAAGCATCCTACAGGACTTCGTAACAAGAGAAAGCTTGACCTGATAGTTTGGCCAGAACACAAGTGAAACAATTTTGTCTGCTTCCAGTTCTGCAGACTGATGTTGTCTTTGGCCAGTGTTTTGAAAACTCTTCAATATCATCCATATCTTAAAAGCTGTATTCCCCAGTTCATAAAGAATCTTTTTGGGAAAGGAAGAGTATTATTTAATGTCTCTGTATTTCAAAGCTGGTCCTATTCTTATAAAATGGAAAAAAAAAAAGGAATAGCATTATTTAGCTAACCCAGAGCATGCAAAATTTAGAAAGCAGAATTTCATGATGGATGGACACTTGACAAAACAAGATGATCTTCTGTCTTGCAGGAAGCATGTGTCAGTAAGGAGTGTAATTCTTCAAATTAATGCAAATAGATGGTTATTAGATGGTGGCCATCTGGCGTAGAAGCAATATTGCAAGAAAAGTTTTGTGAGATTAATTTTGTGTGTAATGAATAAAAGGTCACTAGGAACTGTCTGTTTTGTACAAAAGTGCCTGTGTTTTCTGAAGTTTGAGCCTTCTTGTATACATAAAACTTCTCTTTGTAAATCAGTAATCATAAAACATTTCCTTGTAAATGCAGTTTACTTTATCACTTGTTTTTTTTTCTTCTTAATTCTTTATATTACACACATTTCAGATTTTTCCAGTCCCAGTGAAATATTTGGGGTATAGGCTAATTAGAACAAAGAGCTACTAAAAATACTATTTGAGGCATGATGCTGGTGGAAGTTAGTTTATCTAGTAAAATGGGCAGAATAATATAACCTTGATAAAGGGCAATCCTAGATAATTACTGAGGTGCACTTTGAGCTTGTTCTTTAAGATTTGTTTCTGATTACAAAAGAAACCCATGGGTTCTTTTGATAAGTAAAAAGCTTGACTGTTTCTTGACTTCACAGGCTGTTTACAAAACAGACCAATATAAATTGACAATGTGCAAGATTTCTATGGAAAACTCATAGGATTTATGATTAAAGAGCTTGTGCCATGATCTTTTTTCATTCTGCATACTGCTGTGGGCACTAGAATGCAAACTTCCAATTGTACAAGATATTCTCAAAGGATTTTTCCAGTATACTCAGTGTTTAATCTTTCATAAGACTCTTCCAGCAGATGCTTTCTGCATTGTGGATATTCATTGCAATTTCTATGAACACAAGCATTTAATGACCTATCTCTGAAACAAACACAGAGCTCCACACCGATTTCCATTGAAGCTTCTAATTTAAGGAGGCATTTCTCAGCTTCTTACTTCCCAAATGGCTGCCTGTAGAAGTGCAGGAGCTTACTTTTTATTGAAAGAAAATCGCAACAAGATGGGACTCAGATGAAACCCAGTTATCAGAAGAAACTGAATGAAATCCAGAACCCACTGGACTCTATCCAGGTAAACTAATTCATGTTGGAGAGGTACAGATTCACAAGGTCAACAATAATTAAAAAAGATTAGGCAGACAGTTGACCCTCTCTGTAGAATCTCAAAGTCTAAATCTAGAACCATACTGCTAAGAAAACAATTAATAATTATTAAAACAATAGTAGCAAATATTAGGAGAAAGATTTGATGTTTGAATAGATACAGAAAAGATAATATTTTTTTAATCTCCTCCTAATATTTTTTCCCCTTTTCCCTGATTATGCATATGATTCAGGGAAAAATGATTCGAAAAACAATCTCTTTTTGTTATACTGATGTGAATGATGTTCCAGTGAAAATTATGCGTTAAGGTATGGTGTTGCCTAGCAAAAATGTCAGAACTGCCTGTGGGAAGTGCAAATTATTGAAGAAATTTATTGTAATTTTTTTGACAGATGAATTACAGAGAAGAGAAGAAATATTAAAGGGGGGAAGAAGACTCTAGCATCTGTCTTATATAATGGTGTATTTTGACTCAGGCATTTCCTCAGAACCAGGATTACCTGGCTGAAGTTTCATTGAGTGTTCAAAAAACTAGGTTGCAATTCCAAATCAATGGCTGTGTACAGCAATGCCTGGAAATTAGTAATTGCCTTCATTCCATAATTGAAAATATACAGAGAGCTCTTTGATCTCTGTTTTGTGCCTCATCTGCTTTTGGTAAGCACCAAAGCTCTGCTGTGGCAGGGAAACAGGTACAGAATACCAGGCAGGCACTGGGCAGTGCCCGGGGCAGTGCTGGTGTCATGCTCAGACACAGCAGCTCAGATCCAAGAGCAGTGAAGCTGTGTCTGGATGATTTTGGCAGGTTGCTGTGCCTGGTTTGGCTTGAGGCTGGCAGCAGCTCAGGTAACCCCTTCCTTATTTTCATCCTGTAATATAGACATGCATCAGAATTAGGGCTTTGATCATAGCTCATTTTGTAGTGATTTAGATTTGTGTCATTGCATTTGAATCACAGGAACATCCACATATCCAGAGCAATCTCCACTCTGAACCATGAACCCTACACTGGCTCTTGCCAATAAAGAAATTTACGTTTATATCATTCAGAGACTTGCTATTTGAGTCCTGTGTTCATTAGTTCTGCACCACTTTAACTGAGAATCTGGATCACTTGAGTGACTCTAATCGAGCAGTCTAGTTTCAGTAGGTTTTGAATTTGAGGGAAAACCCACACTATCCTGAAAGTTACTCAGGCAAAGTTGTTGGTTGTTAGTTATTATTTATTGTCAATAGACAAATATAATGATGATCATGACTGAAAATATCTCAAAACCCATATAGGAAATAAATCCCCTGTAGTTAAAGACAGATAAAATATAAAGACTGTACACTGGGATAGTAGGATCCATGGCTACCTGTGAAGTCTGGTGGTGAGGTATGTGTTGTGTGATTATTTTTTTTTTTAATGCTCCCTCACATTTTAGCCTTAATGTTTTAAATTTAGCAGAGTTGTGGTTTTAGTATTATACTGATGTCTGCAATATGCTACCATCTCAGGATGAGTTTTGTGTTGTTTTGGGTGCAATTAAGGTTAGATAAATAAATAAACAAACAAATCCATTCTTAGAAATATTTAAATGTAGCATTTTGTGATGTTAATAGTAATATACTGGTGATTAAGCAGAAGGTAGAGGTCTGGTTATTACAAGTATGTGCATTACTGACAATATTATTACAACCATTAAACTCTGTTGGTAAAGTGGAATAAATTAAATTAAAGTGTTTGTTCAATTTTCCTTGTGTGTTCAAACTCCAAATTCAGCACGTTTTAAAGTTTTTTACATTTTGTTGCTCTGAATATTACTGAAGTCAAAGATGCATAAATGTCAAATTATACTCATTTACCCTTGCTAATAAAATATAAATATATACACACTATGGTAGGGATGCAGTAACTGTATATTCTGGTAGCAGTTTTTCAATACTAATTCTGGGCATTTTCTGGGGTTATAAGGATTCAAGAGGGCCTTGCACCAGATGTCTTTGTTTAGCATATTTTATTTGTGATGGATCTTTTCTGTATTTAAAACTGGATGCAGACTCCTTAAAAATACTGTTATTTCATCACAAGAAATAGCATAAAAAAAGTTGGGGGAAAAAAAAAGAACTACAATCCTGTAGTTTTGGAAGCTAAAATGCTTAGTACACTGGTAGAATTACAGTACATACAGAATAATATTTAATGTCAGTTTTTTTAAAGTTTATTTCAGCTTTTCAGCTGTTTTTGTTCAATAATAGTATGAACTGTTTGATATTTTGCTAATTTTGCAAGAATCACGTATATACAAGGTAAATGTATTAAACTTTTTTTTCCAGTTTTATTTTAGTGGATTGAGTAGGATCATGAAATAGAGGGTAAGAAAGGAATTGTGTAATCTTACTCAGACCACCATGGGTTGTCTTCTTTATTTTCACTAAGGTATGTTAAAGAATCATATTTTTCAGAAAAATCTTGGAAAAGAGTGAGCCTGGAAAGTGTGGCAGGAGAAAATAGAAGTTAATGGCTAAAATACACATGAAGTAGACAAAATCAAAAAAGATCTTTTTAAACAAAATCTCAATTATGGAAATATCAAAACCCTACACATGCATATCATATTTAGTAATTTTTTATGTTAAGAATGTTCTTTTTGATTACTACAGGCCTGATTTGGTAATTTTGGAACTGTGTTATAAAGTTTCTGAGCTGTCTCTCTATGAGAAAGCACTGCTCACTAAATGAAATGTTCTAAACTGTCTCTAGATAATCTTCCAGCAAACAGCTGCTTCATGCATATGTAATATATGTGAAGGTGTTAGTTTTCAAACTTTATTTTTGGAGTTGGTGTTTTTTAATCAATTTATAATCATGTATGTGGAAACTAGTTATATTTGTATATTTACTCAGTGCTTAGAAATTGTGATAAACTTATTGTGACCTGCCCCATAATATGCCCTTGTGTTAAAAGGTGTGATCTTAACTGTATTGAAACTTATTGTGACCTGCCCCATAATATGCCCTTGTGTTAAAAGGTGTGATCTTAACTGTATTGCACCCTAAAATGTGATACTGTGATCTGCAACAACTGCAAGAATTTTGAGCTTAACTTCACAGCATTTAGTTGTAAGTTTTACAGTCATAGGTTACTGATTGTGAAAATTGCATTGGCTATAAAAATCAGTCACTTACTGGTGAAGTGATGGCCACGTGTGATGAAAAGGAAATGTGAGCCTCAGCCTCACTTGAAACTGTTCAGGTTGTCACGAGACAAGACCAGACAGGAAGAAATAGGCACCCTGGTAAGATTTTTTTCTTATTTTTGCTCCAGAATCATGGGGAGTTTTTGATGCCTTTGCTGTGCTCCTGAGTGAGCCTATGACAAAGCATTTAAAGCCCAGCATTTTTGCTGTTTCCAGTAGCAGGCCAGTGCTTGTCTTATCCAGGCAGGGCAGGGCCCTGAGAGCTGTCTGGGCTTGTTTGCCCCCTGCTCTTTGGGGACTGCTTTTCCTGTGTCCAGCACCTTGTGCCTGTGGCCTCCCCAGCTGTGTCCGACACCACAAGAGCCAGAACTGGGAAAGCGCCACCAGCTCTGGGATGCTGGTGCCCCTCAGATCCAGGGTCAGTGGGTGGGAAGGGGAACAGCCCCTCCCCTCCTCTCCCCACCCATCCCCACCCCAGCCCGGACCCGGCGCCATAGGCCTGCCCCGCCCCTGGGTACCACAGCCCCGACCAGACCAGCACAATTGATATTGGTGTTTGTTCAGACACAAAATGTGATTATGGGGGAGAGTTCATTTTGCCACAAGATTTGCTTGGTTGCCATTTGAATATCGGAGGCTCTGTTAAAGTCAAGCACATGGATTACCAGCTAGCTGTAAATTTAATGAAGTTTAAAAATATTTTCACTCATGGGCCTGTGAACATACAACGAATATGCTAACCAGGGCCTTGGCATGCTGAGAGTGTGTTTTAAAGGGATTAATGAAGGTGAGGAAAGCGCTCTTCCCGGTGGAGGAAAAGACGATTTATGGCTTCAGGACCGGGAGCAAGCTGAGGAATACTGCATCTGTGTGCAGATCTGCAAAGAGTTGTGCTGGCAGGTCAGGAGTGGCCAATTGTATTCCCACCCAGAACTGAACACCTTAATTAGAGGAACCTTCCAGAAACTTTTGGCATTTGAAATTTGCTGTAGCATGGTATGAATTTGCAACATCCTAAGTGAAGTAAGTTCAGGGGTTCTGGTTTCCTGGATATAAACTAAATTCTCAAAGCAGTGAATTACAATTAATGAACAACCACGCGTCAGTTATTGACATTCCCTTCAGATTATGCTGCACAGCAGTGAGATACTTTCTTCTTCTAATAAGGCCTAACATGACATAAGGTTCTATCTGAAGGACCTTCTTGCTTTATTAATCTCATTATGACCAGTTGAATTGCTACATCCTCCGTAATGATTAAAACATTTGACTCCCAAGTGTGACATTATAATGAGAAGTGGAGTTCACAGAATGAGGCATTGTGTCATTCTCAAAGGCTGGCAGCAAATGGAAATATAAAGTCAAACCCCTCAGAGTAATTTCCTTGCTTTTTCCATGGAAAAACAAACTAAAAAATTTTACGTACTTATCTATGCAGGTTTTCAAACACAACTAAGTAATCTCTCATGGAAGATATGTTTTTGCATATTGAAATCTTGAAAAATATAGATGCCTTGAGAACCAATTTTAAAAGGAGTATGGTTTACTTATGCTAAGCTAAAATTGATCACGTGGAACATAGTTTTGGGAAGGACTGGGTCTGACTAGCTAAATTCCATTTTGACAAATTATATATCTTCTCTCGTTCTTTGCACTTCTCCTTTACTTGAAAATTTATAAACTGCTCTCCATTATCCTAAATGTACCATTTCTCTGTGGGAGTGTACAATTATATACATATTCAGAAATGTGCTTTCATTAAAAAGTCTTCATCTCTTATCACAAAACGAAAAACTTATGTATAAAATTTGAAATAAATCTGGTTTCTAAGTAATAAAGCTAATGAAAGTAATAAAGCTAATGAAAGAAGGATAGGAAATAAAATTTTATTCTACCACTTCTTCTTCTGCAGAAATTGTGAGGGAGAGAAATTTGGACATTCTTCAGTATGATGATTTGGAATAAAAAGGCGTAACACATGTTGGTGAAGCAATCCTGAGGTATGAGATGAATTAGTACCAGAAACTGAGAATAATAAGACCTCAGGTCTTTCTTGTTTGTTTTTTTTTCAGCTGTGTGGAGGGGGATATATTATTTCTGATAGAATGAGTTAATCCAGCATTTTTCAGGTTCAAGAGAAATTTCCATGGGTGTAACTGTTACCTTAAAAGCCTTCAGCCTTGTCTCTAATTGTGATTTTCTGCCAGCAGTTTGTCTGTCCCAGCACCAAAACCCCAGTGATTTCAATTAACTGCATGTTCAGTTTCTTTTTCTGTACTCTTTTTTTTGTCTAATTTTTGTCTAATACCTACCTAATGTATACACCCAATTCCCCAACTTATGTGTTGTTTCCTAATCTTGGTGGAAGCAGGAAGGGAACATAATTGCAATTAGGGAAAACATTAAGATTTGAAGGCAACTTGAAAAAATACGGAGGAATTGCAGCTCTTGAAACCTCCTGGGAAATATTCACCAGGTAGGGACCCCGGGGCGTATTTGTTTGGGGTAAAATTGGTCTACAAGGGGCTAGAAACCTGCTGATCTTTCAGATAAACTTCTTTGCAAATTACATTTTTATGGCTTTTTGACTTTGAGCAAGTCAAATTTTACTCAGACTTTTGCCTTTGTCTTGCTATGTGGCAAAATTTCTGCTGTTCCATTAAGGGGAGAAACAAATACAACAGATAGTGGAATCTAATTATCAGTGAGGTAGAGAAAGTGCCATCCATCATCTTGGGTTTAGTCTTGTGAGAAACAGTGTCTGATAATAGAAAAAAAATCTATTAGGACATAATTTTCTACATTTCTGAGCATTTCATATTGTATGTATTAGAGAAAAAAGTAAAAGATACTCTCCTCTCTCCCCTGCCTCTGACTACTGAGGTAAAAACACAGAACCAAAAGGATGGACTATAAACTGTAGACAAACTATTGCAAGAAAGCCAGAAAAAATGTTATGTTATTCTAAGAGATATTTTCTGTGGGCTATTTTTACTATTGTTTGTTTTATAAGGTCACTTTCCTGTGATGCTATTTGAGAATGTCGTATGCTCCAAACTAAAAATAATTTCCTTTATTTATTGCTTGGAAGGGATTGTGAGCTTTTGGAAGCTGCATGGTTTGCTAATTATTTAATTGTCATTCAGTTGTCAAGTTAACTGAATTTTCCACTTGGTCTAGGATTGGGTAGAATTTGTTCTCATTAGTCTTAATAGGAGAGAGACAACAATTGCACCGGAAGGGATCATATTCTCCTTAATGTTCTTTGAAAACATAACTGCCTTGGGTCATTACAGCACATGTGTGCACGATAAATATTTTATTACTGTAAATTGGGTGAAGGCTGGGTGGTTTGGTTTGGGACGTTGATTCAAATGTCACCAGTGAACCTGACTTCCATATTTCTGCATAGTTTTCATGTTCTATTTTAAATTCATCCCTATATTAAAAGGAAGTTTTGTTTTATCTCGTGGAACAGAAATTAATACATGACATATAAGGCAGCTGCAGTCTTGTCAAGAAGACAAGAAAGCTGACATTTGGGTTCTAGAGGAGAGTTCTCAGAAGGAAAATTGTGGATGGAATAAGGAGTTCTAAGCTTCATTCTCCTGTTCTCATATCTTAGTAACTTGTTCAACCCGAAGTTATAACTGCACTGATGAAAAGCTGGGTTGGTGACTCCTCTTCTGTCTTACAGAATTTGAAAAAAGGATGGACTTTATTGCTATAGAGGATTATTTTTTTTTTTTCTCCCAAGAGTCCAAAAGATGATGACTATTTGACAGATGCTCTAGAAGCTAATGACATACCCAGTCAGCCACCAAAATCAGGTAAATCTCAGCAATCCAAGGTGTGCTGATCTGGGTATATGGAAGTGGTAATATTTTAAGATTATATGCATAATATTTTAGTATGATTTTGATATATAAAACTGAAGTGACCAGCCACAGTAGTCAGAAGAATTTTAATTTATTGTTTCAAGAAAACAAATAGGTGAAATAGAGAAAGGAAGTTATTCCATGCATTAGTTGTGAATGGTGAGCAATATCTTACATAGTGCTATTTTTACTTGATCCCAACAGTAACAACTCATTTCAGGAGGTTTCAGGTGTTTCACTGCCAGTAGTTGGTTTTGATTTGTGCCAAAAGTCGTTACAAGCCTTCATCTGTTATTGGCCCTTTTCTATAATACTTAATTAACTATGTTTTTCTTCCAAAGAATGTAGGCTGTTTCTTTATCAGTAGAGCCCTGGTTTTAGTTTGTTACTGTCTTTGCTATTTAAAGATTTTTTAATCCCTACTGAAATACCGGAATTATTAAAAAGACAAACACCCTTGGAAGTGGACAGAGTACCTTGGGAATATTGAAAGAGTATAATGTATATACATAGCGTAGTTTTTTTGTGCCTGTAATGAAATGTATTAGAAGAGTTCGTACAGTGCCACTGCCAGGCAGTTCCAGACACCAGAGATACACAGCATGATTTGCTATTTAGCTAATCCTGTAAGATAGGTGGTTGTGGGCTTGTGGCAGTATCCCACTGACAGTGCTGTAACTCCTCCAAGGTTGGAAAGCACAACTACCACACCTTAATTAGCTAGAACTACAAAACTCCCACTTGAAAATCTTTCTCCAAAAGCTGCTTCAGTTTTGGGTCTTTTTTCTTGGTGGGGGGAGGGCATAACCTATGAATGTCCCATTTCTCAGTATCACTATATTTAAGACAATTTAGGAATCTAAAAGACAAGAATAGCAAAGCTCATGCTGAGACAGGAGTGAAGTCCTTGCGTTGTGTTTGTGAAAACTCGTATTCAGAGGTGCTGTAATCCCTTAAAAAAGGATCTCAAATGGCTTCTTCGAATAAATATTAAAAACCACAAACAAACAAAACAATCCCCCCATCAAATCCTTTCTGACAATGCTGCAAACATCTATAACAGTGTAGATTATAAGACTGTAGTTGTCCAAGGACACCACATTTAACACTACAGGTATATTCCTGATGGTTTAGGGCGGAGTTTCTGTGAGTGCTGTCACTGGTGGGAGGAGCACATGGGTGGCATTGCTGATTTTCTGCTAGTTGACTGAGGATTGTTTTACTTTGCTGTAACACTCTGCAGTTTATTCAATCTTGAAAATAGATGTACTTTTAGCAAGGAACAGAATGTGATGGTTCAGTGTGTTGTCATTTTGAAAGAAAGGCTTTTTTCCAACAAGAGCTCTGCTCTCACGGGCTGGTTCCTCTGTCTGTGAGGCTGACTGGAGATCAGCTGTTTCCTTAGCAGATATCCCCTTGGATTCTGTGTTGTGGAACAATCTCTGTCCTTTCTCATTCCTTAGTGTCCTGTCCTGGTGTGTTTTTGTCCAAGATGTAATGGGGCTGAGATTCCATGGTACCTGAAAGAGTTACAAGCACATTGTGACAAAAGTTCATCTCTCATGTGGTAATTGCTCCTCGGTGTCTGCATAGCAGGCTCTCACTAAATTTAGGAATTTACGTTCTAGCTCTGTTAATATATCTGCCAGGTAGGTTGAATTCTGCTTTACTTGAAACTACCTCTGAGTTCCATGGGACTGAGGAGGACAGGGTTGAACTGTTAATGTAATTTGTAGTCCCTTTGGGACAATGAACAGGCTTTTTTAGTGAACTCCACCTGTTTTCATTTCTGTATCCTTGCTATTACTCTGAAGGAGAGGAGAGTAAAATGGGGTAAAACTGATCATAATTTTAGTTCCTAAAAGCTTTTTCTGTAGTTTTGTTCTTAATTTCTTATCTTCTTATATAAATAGCCACTAAAAGCTCTATTAAAAAAGTTCTTTGATCAGGGTCAAAGAATTAACAAAGCCAGCAAACTAAAAGTTGAATTGGCTACCAGATGCTTGGAAGAAATGAGGACCATTTGGCTGTGAACTATCTTTAACCAAGATTTAATTACAATATTCATGACTTCAGAGACTAGGAAAACTCAATATGACAATCTTAAGGGACCAATAGTAATAAAATAATGAGTGAAATAATTTAAAATATAAGCCAAGTGAGAGAGTATCTCTGCATCAGTAAAAAAAAAAAAAAAAAAAGGTAATTACAACAGTCATTTAATTTCAAACCCAATTGTTTTGTGTAGCCGTTAGAGAAAAAAGATAAAAAGGGAAACCACTGAAAGAAACAATGAAATATGTCCGCTTGTGCTTCTGCTGGATTCTGAAAATGGTTATTTCGTTAGTCATGAGAGCTTTCTGTGTATTTGGGTCAGTCATACATATATCTTGCTATAAGCACTGTACTTTTTTATTCCTTATTGGCCCAGTTCCTTTGCTATCATATCAGTGTTAAATCCCAACCCATCTGGCAACTGAGAGAAGAGCCCAAAGGTCAAGGGGCTTCTTTTGCAAAATATATCTGATGCCTAATCATAATATCCCTCCTTGCAAATTACAGATAGTTAATACTTGATTTTGTTTTAAACCATATGACAGCCACTCAGATTGTGCAGCAGAAGAATATTTTGAGTTTTAATTCGATTATAATATCTGCAGAATTGGTTTAATCTTTGATTTGTCATAGCACATATATTTTAATAAACTGTGCATCTTCTCTGGACACCTCATATAAATTGTAAAACTAACTCAGGAGTTCACGTGTCAAGTAGTTTATTTTCTAAATGTCAGCAACTTCTGAAATTGCATTTATCCTGGCATTAATATTTTCCCTTCCACTATGCTGTGAGATAGTGACATTAATCTATTACTGTGTATTAAAGGCACATCTTTTGTAGATAATATCAGTTTGCCACTGAGTGGTTGCAGATGCTGGTTCCTGCTGTTTTTTATATCAAACTCCTGAAATTTTCATCACCTGTAAACAGTTCAGGCCTTTCTGAACTACTCCCACTGATCTCAGTGAGGTTTATGGTAACCCATGGAGGAGAAAAAAGGATACTTTTTAGGACAATACTCAGAGTATAATTTTTACAGTTTGCTACCACATCTCCTTTTTCTATTGCACAGATTTCTTTATTTCTTACATCACAGTCACATATTTTGAAGGTTGAAATATAAATTTAAAACCACATTTTCTTCCCACTTAAAAGATTTTTTGTTGTCATTTCTGAAATTAAGACCTTTCAGCTGACATTGTTTTATCATTTTATCCATTGAGTTTGTACTGTGCAAGGCATTTTCTTTTCTGTATGTTATATACATATGTGTCTAAGAATAATCTAGTCTTGTGATGACTATTATCTCTTTCATTCATCCCTAAGTATTTCATTTACTGCCATATGTCCCTAAGGACCAAGGCCGCTTAGTTTCATTTGATTGGATTTTAAAATCTATTTGATGAATTAGGCCCACCAAGGCACACCTCTGATGTGACATGAGTTTTACAGAAATTACTGGAGATGCAAAGAAAAATACTCAGATAATTGTTTTCAAACTCTTCATTGCAGAAGATTTATTGCAAACCAATGAAGAAGCACAGAAATATTGTTCCCAGCAAATCATCACCAACAACTGCTTATATATTTTTTAAATCAAGCCCATGCTTTTATTCTCCTCCATAAATTTGCTTTAGTCAAAGAAGGAAGAGATGTGGGCAGAATATAAAGAGGTGGTAAACCTAAGTAATTTTTAACGAACAGCTGTAAGATTGTTTTGCTTTGAAGAAAATATATGCAGTTAAAATTCCTGTAGTCATATGCTTGGGCTGTTTGTGGTCAATAACATTTCACTTATGAAAGACTATAAAATGTCTCTATTTTCCCTACAGGCAAATATTAATCTAGATTCTAAATAACACAAAAGCAAAACTTGGACCTATAGCTGGATTCTACAGTACCTGAGGAGGAGTCTGTAAAAGGCAGATCTTGGATTAGACTTGACAGCTGGACTGAGGCTTTTCTGGGCCCCTATGTAGAGAGCCTAAATGATTTGAATGTTTTTGAAAACGTGTTGCATCAAACATGTACATTACCTTATTTACACCTGTTAAAATGTGGTATTTTAGTTGTCTTTATTCACATTCAAGACATATCAGCATATAGTTGAGGGACATTTGCAGCTGCTGTCGTACTGACAGCTAAAGAATATGATGTATTTAGCAAGGTGCAATACTGCCTGGAAAGAAACCAATATTTATTTCCATTCATGCATGAGAAATATTACTCCAGTGTACTGGCCATCACTACCCTGGAAAAAAAAAAAGGCATAAATAAAGTGCTTTGTAAAAAATGCAGGATATCTGTGAATAGCATTGCTTTAGGAGCTAACAGCTATGAAGGAAATATTTAAAATATATTTACAGGATTGGAGGAATTGAACACCTTAAACTACATCACAAAATTTATACACTCCCTCTATTGACAAAGGAGCCACCAAAATATAAATAGATTTTGAAATTTTGTGAGATAGTTATGTCTGCTTGATGGGAACAGTCTGGGCTTTATGAGCCAGTATACCTCTCTCTCTCTGGGCCAAATAGTACCTGCTTATTTCCCAGTTTGTATTGCATGCTAGTGTGCAGAACCCTTTTTTCTGTCTGGGCATTTCTTATTCCCTCTGTTTGCATTATTCATCTCCTTTCCTTATATATGTCCCCAGGTCAAATATCCTTTGTAACGATCATCCCTTAAGCCAGAATCTACAGTAGTAATAATACAGCCTTTGCTCTGTCTAAAGAGCAGAGAATACTTCAAACTTTACAGCTCTTAACACAGCAGAACTAAAAGTAATAAAATAAATCATAATATTATGATCATAGCAACAACTGGTATATCAGCCAAAATTAATTATTTTCAATATATTACATTAGAACTCTGTGTGTGCTGTGTTTTCCTCTGCCTCTTCTGAGAATGATTTCTCTTCCCTGTCAACAAGAGTATAAATTCTGTGTAATACCAACAATTTCTTTTGCCATAGGTGATGCATGTCACATGGTTTATTACCAAGCCAACTTGGTTGTAAATGATTGTCATAATTCTTCAGTGTGTTAATATCTTCATTCCACAGTGGAGTGATTTTGTGTGGAGCATCCTCAGTTGCATGGTTTAGCACATCTCAGAAGGTAACCAAGTGGAATTACTTTATACTGAGTTAAATGTCTGCTCTGTCATTAGTTTGATTATGTTGAAATTTTTGACACTATTAGATACAGTTTTAGTCGGAAGCTGTGTACTTTCTTTTGTCAGATGAAGAGATATTTGTGGTCACAATTTAAAATTAATAGTGTCTGCTAGAAGTCTTGAAGAATTTGACCTGAGATAGATAAGAAGTTTAGGAGTTTATATTAAAATATTTTGAATGCTTGCCCCAGACTTTATAGCATATGTATGTTGCTACTTACTGCAATTTGTAGGTAGATTCTGGAGTTATGTTATTATCGTCACTATTATTGTTATCATTTGTACCTTGCAGCTGACAGTATCAATGATTCGTGTTTCATTCTATCCGGATATCCATCTGGAAAAATGCCGTATGCATTCCCTGAGTGTGCAGCTTTCCAAGCCGCAGTAACCCTGCAAAGCCATATCCACTGGGAAAGGAGGAAGGTTGTGCTGCCAGTGCTTTCTAGGAAGGGGAGAGCTGATTCTCTGAGAGAGATGAAAGCCTGACTTATTTAGGCTGGGAGAAGTGCTAATGCTGATATGATTGCATTCTATAAATAGATATGTATTAGGAGAGAGGGAGAAGGAAAGGGGGCTTTGTGTGTAAGGTGAAAGTCTAGTTTGCATCATAAAGATGAAGTAATCTATTTTAAAATATTCATACCTAGGTTGGAAACTACAAGAAGCATATATTTGTTACCTTGCTAACACAGGGGTGTGTTCAATACTCCTCTGAGAGGTAGAGGAAGGATTACATTGCTGTTCCTGGTAGTAAGTGCTCATGGCCTCTAAAATAGACTTATAAAATATGAACTTTTTTTTTTTTGGGTTGGGGTGGGTTGAGGTGGTGATGGTGGATTTTTCTTTTTGATAACAGTATTGTCTTAAAGAAATCAGATTACTCCTACCATTTGTATATAATGGGTTGCTGCTGATCTATGCTCATGGAAGGTTTTTAGTTTGCTGTTTTGACCCATTAAATTTATTATTGCATTTTGGTAATGTAAAATGTAAATTACTGACCTGTTCTTAACTTTTTGTCCTACTTAAGTATTGAATACCCTCATATTTTGAAATTTCAAAATTTTTAAAAACCCACACTTTTTTTAAATTGCTGCCGCTCACTGCCTGGAGGTGGTTTTGGATTGTTGTGATCGGTGCAAACAGTGTAAATGTGTCCTAAGCCCCAGAATATTTGTGGTGGTTACATCCCTAAGAATGCCAGAAATCTCTTGACTGTTGGATAAAAGCTGAGTAAAGAGTACTTCTCCAATATTGCCAGTTCTTCTTCTGACAATGATCTGTTTCATAGGGTAAATTACAATGGTTTGAGAGTTCTACAGATTAGCTGGATGATATTCACTCTAACACTACTGGAGAATACAAATTACATAGTTTGAAGTGACTGTTTCCATTTTCTGCTTTCAAGGTCAATGGGTATTTTGGGCCCACTTGATACCACTTACTGAAAATTCTTTCTGAGTCACTCGCCAAAGAGAGAGAAGATTTGAAAAGCTGAACAAAAATGAGCGCTTTGCAGAGATTCTATATTAAATTCGGAAAGTGGTTTCCCATTAAATAAAACAGGACATTTAAGCACAAAGTTGGGAATTTACAATGATCATGCTTGAGATCGCCACGTAACATTGAATTCTGTATGTGTGAAATGCCACTTATCTGGTAATGTAGAGTTTAGTTTTAGCTTACAAAGATATGCTGAATAACCTTTATAATAGATAGACGGGAGACAAAGTATTCATTGCTTTCCTTCCAAGATGTGTTGAATATATCGTATTTTCAGGCAGGAAGCCTCCAACTCCCCTGCCAGGGGTGGGGATGCCACCTTCTAGATCAGATTTTTCAGGGCCCCATCCATCCTAGCCTATGGCTTTAAGTTCATTTGGCATCCAGTTGTGGTCTCATTGCAAAGCAGAAATGCCAGATACAGATTCATCCCTTAGGTGCCTCCTTGTCCTTGGAGATTAATTGAATTTCAACTGTATGTATGCCCATTTAAACATACAAATTTGTATGAAATTTGTTAGGATGAACATATAAAGTGTACTACTTCTTTATTAATATTCATGTCATCAGACTATAATAAATTTAAGTTACTTTGAAAGTACATTATCTTAATCAGTAAAAAGACTTTTCTGGACTGAAATTATTTTCATGTGTAAATAAGTTGTAGCAGGAAATGCATAAGGAATAAGCTCACTTTAATTTTGAATCGATATTGGTGCAGGCATTTTATCTGGTTGTGCTTTGAAGATTATCTGTGTAGCTGACTTGTGATTTGCCAGAAGTCTACCACCACATTCATGTATTTGATAATTTATTCTGTTAGTACTTACACCAAAATTGCTTTTGTCTTTCTTAATGGTAACATAATGAATAGCTTCATTAAGTTGTACATGAAAAATGCCCCATCAAGATCCAATGGGATTTGGCTGGTTCTGGCTGGGTTTTGGTGTTTGGATGTATTAATCTGATATATCGCAATTCCCACCTCATACTGCTGAAGACACAGACAAAACTAGCAAATGGGGCAAGTAGAAGAGCATAAAATATGAGGACTACCAATGGTTTAGCAAATTTTTAATCTGAAAATGATCAAGAATATAAAGGGTCCTGTTGCTTGTCCACTCCTTTGGGTTCCTTGTGCCTGAGCAGTTCAGTGGCTTTGTGCGTATGTGCTGCCCTGCCTCACTCAAGCAATTATCCCCAGTGGCAGCAGGGCTGTGAATCCAGCTTCAGCTGGGCTTTGGGGAGCCAAGGGCAACACAGCAGCCCAGGACTGTCTCACCCCTCCCAGGTCCGAGATATGGTTCTGAGTCAATCATCTCAGCCCATAAAGAGTGACCAGCCCACAGCCTGCTGAGCTCTCCTGCCCAGAAGTGGGCTGACACCAGGATCTCCCTGGAGCAGACATGGCATGCCTCTCAAGCTGTCTACTCCCCAAGTTTGAGAGAATCCTTATCAGTTCCTCAGTAAACAAACTGGGAGTAAGAGTGCTGAAACTCTGAATTCTTGGCTAACAGATAGAAAGGATTGTTTGTGCATATATAAACCTTTAGACATAAACCATTGACTAACTCTGGGACTGTCTGTTTCCCTCTGTTCGTAGACTGCTCTCTGAGAAGGTGTTTAGAATACAAGGAGGGTCCTTTCTGAACCTCATGGCTCAAAGGCAGGGTCTTCCTGACACTTTTGTCTGACCCTGTTCTTTATGTAGTAAATACTTGTATACTTTGCCATGAAATCTTATTAAACCAGTGTTGCCTCTACCATTGAAGGTTGTTAACTCACTGTCTTAATCAAATATACCAATGCATCTGTGTTGTGAGTGAAGTACATCACTCTTTATGCAATTCTTCTCTGCAGAAATACGAATACAGACTAAATGTAAGGAGCTGTTTTCAGTAGCCCAGGGATGACTGTGGTAGAAAGAGAGAAAGGAAAGGAGGTGCCCAAATTCTTAAGTATATCTTTAATGATTATGTAATGACTTAATGATAATGTACTCCTAAAATGTAGATTGATATTTCTTTGGAGAAAAACTAGGACTGGCAGAATTTTGATTGAGAAAAATAATTATGGAACTTAAGAACTGCCTGGTATATGCCTGTATATAAAGGCCATTCAGACACAGTATAGAAATGGGAGTAGGAATTCAATGAGGGCACAAATTCATGACAGAAAGTCATGACCCTTTCAGGCCTAGCAGAGTAGAGGATAATGGATTTCTTGTGGTGAAAGCCGCTGTGCCCAGTGGAATAGGTAGTGGCGTGCTGCCCCGCTGAGCCATTTGTAATGCTTGTTGTGGTCTCAGTGAAAGCAGCTGGTTTAGAGTCTGTCAATGTGAGCACTGCTTCAAAGGGTAAGAGTGCAAGATTTCTTCTCCCAGTCAGTGGAATAGCAGAGTGTAGGAACCAGTCAGTGTGTAAACAGTGCATTGGTAAATATAAAAATCAGATGCACATTGCAAAGGTGTGTAATAAATAAAATGTAGTCTTAATATCCATCTCTTGGCAAAAGCTTTTACTGTTCTTTTGCTCTGTGTGCTGGTTTATTTTTTCAGTAAGATTAAGGTCTCTTTTTTTTCTTTTTTTTTTTTTTTGTCAGATTTTTATCATATTTATGGGTGCAGATTTTTTCAGTCCTTAGTCTGAAAACAGGTGAAAAGGCAAATTTCCACTTATTTGGCCATGAAGTATTAGAAGATGCTCAGTTAAATTTTGTTGCATTTGTCAGTAAACTTAAATATTATCTTGATCTGAGAAGTATTGTGCAACTATAGAATGGTAAAATATATGGGAGAGTTAAGAAAAATTGCAATATTGTGGATTTTAGAATATTCAAAAGTGGTCCAGGCAGAATTTAAATTAAAAATATTCTGAGTTGAAAGGGATTCACAAGGACCATCGAGCCAACTCTTTAGTGAACAACCCATATGGGGATCAAACCCACAACCTTGGACCTATTATCAGCACCATGCTCCAGCCAACTGAGATCATCTTAGAGGTCAAAATAATTAAAAATGTGGCATATGTATGCACAATAATTCCTGTCACTATCCCAAACCTATACATATAGGTTATCACAGTTCGAAATAAATTAATAAATATCATATACATATGCTTATCACAGTTTGAAATAAATTCCTTGTGTAACAATTCCTTCAATAAGGATGGTAGCAGTGCTTTAATAATGTTTAGTCTTTGATTATGTCTGTAGATCTTCCAAAACAAGGATTCTAATATTCCACCGAAGTCTAATTTTATATTCCCAGACCAGCTGAGTAACTCATTTTCAGGCTTCTCCAATGTGAGTTTTTTACAAGTTTTAACCTGCATGCATTTTTGATACATGTGGAAATTGACTTTCATTTCCTACATGCCTAAAATAATTCCGTGTCTTGTTAGATGAATGCCATACATCATATTTACCTTAATATGTTAAGAAAATGTCTTCAGAGATGTCTCCCTTAGAGCTAAAACTGGAATTGGGTCTTAAAGATTAATCAGCAGGTAACTTGCATTACATAAGGAGGAAATACCAGCAGAAAATAATCATGTTTAAAACAGCACAGTAATCCCTTTATATGATGTATTTTCACATGTTGATAATTTTTTATTTCAAACTTTTATAATTGCCACTGGGACCAGAAAATTATGTCTATCTTTGGTTTCTTCAGAAAAAATTGAATTTAAACCTAATTTAAAAACTCTTAATCTGTCACCTCTTATGATTTCCTGATCTGGCCTGCAATTGTATTAAAAAACATGAATGCCAGTGGCACAGTCCAGGTGGCTGATTTTCCCCAAATACTTCATGTAGTATTTTTTTCATTGCTTTAGGTTTTCTTTTTTTTTTTTCCTCTGGTTGTAAATGTGGGTATAACCAAATGGTACCCTCTCAGCCTATTTCAAGGTTCTTATGGGGAGCAGTCAAGGAAAATACCTGTTTTCCAGTGAAAGACACCCTACAGAATGGAGGCATGGAACTGGGTGGAAGTTCAACTTTTGAGCATCGAATATATGTTATTCCAGCAAAATCAACAGGGTTGAAAGCGTGAGATCTTATTAAATACATTATATGAATGCCCAGAAGACCAGAAGTATTGGTGGAGTTGATCCTTTCATTATGGTTAGGAACCATAATCCTCACCTTGTGAGCTAGAGTTTAAGCGCAGCCAAACTCCCAGTTGAAATGAAGAGCTGGTAATTTCTGTTTTAAATTTATACCAGTAAAGGCTCATAGATTTGATGTATTTTGTTGAACCTTTGCCTTAGTTCCAGTTCAGATCTGCAGCAGAGGAACTCCTACTGAAAGGAGCTGTGTCTAGTTATAGGTACAGGGTGTGATACCCCCACGCTTTCCTTAAAGGTTCACCTGAATTCAGCATGTAAGACCCACACTGCCTGGCCAGAAGGAAGAGAAATGGGTAAATTTTCAGCACCACTTGTAATGTTATACTGTCAAAAACCATAATCAGCATTTTGCAGTTTGACACATGCAGTAATACAGTGTTCACCATGCTCAGCAGCAAGAAGTGGTGAAATGTTTGCACATCTAGATGGGAGAAGTCTCTTGCTGTGTCTTCACATCCAGGTCTCCACTGCATGAATGGAAAGTATTCAGGGAAACTGTCACAAGGAAAAGTTCTGTCCTTGGCAAGGAAACTCCTTGGGTTTTTTTGAGATCAGAGATTAAATTCTGGTAACTTAAATCCTAACTGAAAAAAAAAAAGGTCTTTATTTGGGATGGCAATTATGAGATTAATCTTACCTTTATAATCATCTGCTTGTCTGTATCCACATGCGAGGGGCTTGCATGATACTGTTCTATTACTGAACTAGTTTGTGTTAATAACTGTGGCTAAAATGTATCTGTCTGATGCTGTGCTCACATGTGCAGACTTGATGGTATTAATTTTACTGTGGTGGTATTCTGACATATGTTTTCTTGTCCACTGCATGCTTATGACGCTATCAGTGAGATAAATTTAACTTCCCTTGCAAAAGTAGTACATGTGGGGGATGCTCTCCATCAGACTTGGATTTTATCTGCAAGTTGAAAAGAATAAGAATATCGCAGTTAAAAGCACCGTTTGCCTTCTCAAAGGGCTGTAGGAAGCCTCTGTTGAAATTGTAAAGCTTTTCAAACAGCTTTTTAAAGGTTTTGTGTGTGTGTGAGAGGACTTTGTCCTCCTGTTTCCTTTATGTAAAAAGCAGGCTGTGTAAAACAGGGGGGAGAAATGCTTTAAAAGTTTTACTGCAATGTATTTCTTTGCCTAGGAGGACGGAGGACTTTATACTTTTTGTTTTGCTCCTTTATCTTTCACAGTGTGTTCCCTGGTCCTTGGGCTCTGTCAGAGGGAGTGGTGACGTTCTTGAGATGCATCCTGCCAGTGCTGGGTCAGATGGTTAATAGCCTCAGATTGGGGAAACCATGCTGCCTGTTTCTCATAACCTGTTTTGCATTTATATGAGCCATTGTTCTGTGTGGTTGAAAGAAGAGCCCCAGCTGAAAAATGCCTCACTTGCAAAGCATTCAAGCAGTTTTAAACAAGCATTTGGCTGGTTTTCAGACTGTTTCCTGCTGTAATTTCTGCCCTTCAGGGAAGGTAGAAGGTTCTGCTGTATAATTATAGCTGTCGTTTTGCAGCAATCCAAGGATAACTATGGGGGGGGGGAATCTTTTCTACGGAATACATATAAAAGGAAATGTGTATTGAAACAGATACGTGTAGATGCTATTTTTTTCTAAACTTTCTGAAGAAATACCAATATAATTTGGAAAACATTACATGAAATTAGAATAATATGATGTGTATTCGTACAGTGTTTCCTGAGGGATCCCTGCCAAATTATACTGTGGAATTACAGGTTTATTCATTCTAGAATAAAACTTTAGAATTGCTAATCTACCAGTCTCGACTGCAATTTGGTAATATATTTTGTTTATTTTATGTATACATATGACAAATATCTTGCAAGTGCAACATGACTTTCAATTACACATGAATTTCACAACCCTGAACAGATGAAGGACTCGAAGACTGTTAAAAGCCACGGAATGAAGAGCTTCTGGCAGGGAAAGAGATATTGTTCTAAATATAAGATTTATCAGTGTATCTAGAAGTTGAGAGCAGTTTATAGTGGTAAATACTTTCACCAGTTCAGAAGATGACTTAGGTCTAAAGCTGGGAGCTTTCTGTCTGTCTTTAACCACCTTGCTTGTTAAGTAGCAATTATGACATCAAAAAGGAATTCCCACCTTCCCCACCCTCTGCCCTGGGGTATAAGAAAGCAACCTTTGATTTTGGTTGTATTGCTTTTCTGTGATCATCAGTTCAAAGTGTTTTTTTTCCTGATCAGCTAAGATTTCTTAACCATCAACTTCAGTTGATCAATCTTATCAAGAGGCCTTACCCCACTTACTTGTAGTTGTAAAAAAGTTACGTAGGAAATTACTTTCAGTAGTAGCAGTAAATGGCATTCAGATCTGGTTTGAGTACCAGAATATTCATCATTTTCGGCAGTAGGGAAGGAATAAGGCCTTTCTTCAAAAGTTGGTTCAAAGTACTTACATTTCTGTTTGAAATACCTTGAGAGATGATTTTTGACATAAATAATTAGGGCTACTAATCTCCCAATCAACAGCATCAGTATCCTCTGAGAGCTTGCAGACATTATTTTGAAACCAGAGAAAGTTTAGGGAGAGAGAACTTATTGGGCAGAAGTTAGGCTTGCAGATTACTTTACAGGAACATCTCCGTCTTCATGCCATGCCAAAACTGACAGAAATTGTTTTTTTTTTTTAAATTCATCTTCATGTCACTAGTGATATATGTGCTTTATGACATGCAATGAGTACCAGTTTAGTTATTTCCAGGATACAGCACATATATGAAATTCCCTGGAGTTGTCTCCAAAGAGAATGATTTGGCATGTTTTGCGGTGTTGTGGGGAGTGAAGCTGTAAATCCTGGGAGGCAGCATGGATCTAGTGGGTATAAGAATGACAGCTTCAGCAGGACCATCCGTGAAGTTTTTTTTCTGTGAAGTTTTTTTTTAAAAACTCAAAGAGTAAGAGTAAGTATGGAGAAGGAGTCATGTCAGTTAATTCTTTCCTGTAAGTGCATGTTCCTGCTGTCCCTGGAATTTGGGTGAGCCATTTTAAGCAATCACCAGCACGAAGGTGGGAATTTTTGTCCTTTAACTGAGTCGTGATGAGTTTCATCCTGTCTTTGTTACCGATGCCAGGCAGCGCTGTCTTCACAGCAGCAGCTTCTGAGGAGAGAAGCAATACTGGTTGCTTGGAATGTTTGCAGGAATGGCTCACTGCCTTTTGAAATATCTCTGAGGGGAGAAAAGGGAATGGTGAGCTGTGAATACAGTGCTGTTATAATCACTGATCTCCTTAGGATAAACAGATAAAAGATAATGTACGGACAGAAAGCAGTGCTTTGAGAATACAGTTCCAGGCTCACCTCCCAAATGCTTCACATCAAGATACAGCTTTATGGTCAGTTTGTACCTAGCCTCATTTGGTCCACAGAATTTCAATTCTATGTTGTTCTGGCTACTGTCGCTCCCTAAGAGTGCAGTGGAAGAACAGATTACTGATTTTAAATAACAGAATCAGAATGCTGATGCAATTTCCTACAATATGTATTCTGAGCCTAGACTATTTACTGAAAAGCTCTTTTGCGTTATCAGAATATTAATATGCTTACATAATACAAATTAAAAATAATTAGTCTTAGTTCCATGTAGACTCTTAAAAACAGTATGGCTCTGAGTTATTTGGAGGACAATTCAAATAAGCTTAACGTATTTGTAAAATATATTTTTCATATATTTTAGGCTTTATTTGATTGTTTGCTGTGAAGTATTTCCCATATGTCATCTTCTTCCCCTGCTTTCTAGGAAGCTCTTGAATTCAGAACAAGATGTTAATTGGTGACAACCCAAAGGTAGAGTTTATATTCTAATAACTTAACTTTATTTGGTCTTGAAAGGAGTGACACTTTGTTCTCAGACTCTAGGAGGTCAGGATTTCTTCTCAAATTTGATTCAGAAAACAAATGCTGTGAAGAATGGTAGGATCCTGTTAATAATCCAAATATTCTTTAATGTTTTATCAAACTCATGTTTCATCTCTGCTTTGACCTAGCAGGAACTAATTTATTTTAGACTTCATTAGAGATGTTGGGGAAGCAAAGAATTGGATAAGCTGCTTCATTGAGAGAATGTTTGTGTGGAGCACTTAAAAGGAATGTCGTGTGCTAGCTGGATATTCCCTTTGAGAGAGGAAGCTGTTGGCAAGTACTTTTTCTCAGGGGTCCATTTTGTGATTGGTTCTAGAGAATCATGACATAACTTTGCATGTATTTTCGGGCCACCTAGCAAAGTCCCATGCCATGTATTAATTCAGTTTTTGAACTGTGAGGTGTGTTGGTCTTGCCAGCTGGCAGCACTTGTTTATTTTTTTAAGGTTTTTTTTTTTTTGATAGACCAACAGTTAATATGGAACAGTACATTTTCAGTGTCTTTTGTGTGGTACTATATCACAGTGGGATTCTCTATAGCTTGGTCTTTTTTCCTTCTCATCTCTCTTTTTCTTTTGCGTTATGTCTTTCTGTACCTTTTCTGTAATTTCTTCTCTTTCCCACTACTCTTAATCATAGAATTGTAGAATTCTTTGTTTCCTGTGCTCTCTCAGAGCCTGGACCATGACTAGTGAAGATTATGGAGATGTTTTCACTCAATTCAGTGAAATTCAAAACTGAAGTATGACTGTACAAAGGGATGTACCATGGGACGACCCAGCTCATGGCATCTCCTGCCTGAAATCTAGACCTTTAGATTTCTAGATTTGAAAATCTAGAATCTCTTCATCAAAAGAGTGAAGTTTTGTACTGTTTTGTAGGCAGTTATTAATAGTCCCACTAGTTGGTTTGGCCAAACACAAGCAACTGAGTAACAAGGGAGTAACAGAATCTGTGCCCTTTATAAATTGTCCTCAGGCTCATGGTACTTAATATCTGTTACACCTCCATGAAGACAGGTAGTTGACAAAGAGTCCTTTACCTATAAATAAAATTTCAAATTAAACACTGAGGCTGATGTCAGAGGATATTTTTCTTATGATATTTCTAAGTGGTAAGAGATTAATTGTCATTGAAAAATGTTGCAAATTTCAGAATGCAGCCATGTTGGATTTTTAGCTGTTGGGAATTAATGAAGTTTCACTGATTTCAGGGCTAGAGTATTTTCACCCATTGAAGTTTTTTGATAAGATCAGCATTTATATAACAGCTTCTGAGTGCTTGGTTTGCACAGAAGAAAAATAATCAACTTAATGCTCTGTTCAAAAAGTTTCCATGCTATAAATCGTCAACTGGTTTGAAAATTCAGTACTTTTTTTATACAAAAGAGTAATTTAAAGCTATAAATTAGTAATGTTTTGAACAGTTAGTAAGTGGAATTCCTGAGATTTCCTAAAAACAATAGCCGTTATAAAAAAAATACCAAACAATGCCTCTACCATAACAACCGTACTTTCATTGCTGTTAGAATTATGTGGTTTCTCAGACTGGTTGTTGATGTTTTTGTTATGTAATTCCTCTGTTGTCACTTCCCTTCTTTTTTTCCTCTATATTTTTTTCCCTTCTGTGAAGAAGGAAATAAGAGAACCATAATGTTTGAGGCAATTAAATAAACCACCTACAGCTAGTATAGACAATATTCAGAAGTTAGTCACAGAGAGGGAACTTGCTCAAAAAATGGAGGTTAAATCTCCCCGTGTATCAGAAAAGAGTTGGGTGAGGTCACAGATCACAGATATGTAGGACAAAGCTGTGTTTAATTCAGAAAGTAAAAAAAAAAAAAAAAAAAAAAAAAAAGTTTGTTGAAATCTGTTTGAGTCCAAATCTGGAAAACTATTTTTACCATTTATCTTTCAGTGTGTTTCTCCTCTGTGCCTTTCGCCTTGTACCATGCTAGTCTGGCAGCCCAGAATGTACTTGAAATGCCTTCCCTTACTGTCTAAAATGATAGCTTTTATTTCAGGACTTGGCTTATTATTTGATCCTATAACCCCCTAAGGCCAGTATTAGCAGTTGGTGTCAGGAAATCCCAATTCCCAGTGCCAAGGGGTTAATTGCTTTTTACCGTTTGATCTTTTTCTGCCCACTTTATATTCTACCTGACCCTTTTACCAGCTATAGGAGGTACACATACTTTTCTTTGCTGAATCTCCCCATAGTTTTCCTCACTGCCTTGCCAATTTCACATTACATATTTCTCAACCAAAAAATTGAAGTTGACCTGAATTTTTCCTCTTATGCTATCCAATTTTCCTGGCAGAAAAGGTGCAGTGTGCTGTTATTGTATTTCTAGGAAGTGAGATAGATAGGATGGGCACGTGATATATTACAAAAAAAATTTGAATATACATATATATATATATATATATATATATATATATATATATATATACTTATGAAATTGGACTGCTGATGTGTTAAATTTGGAGAACTTTGTTGGATAAAAATAATTTTTATGTCATTTTAAACAATAAAGCTAAAGTGTTGGCGATGAGGGATGAAGAAATCTTTAAAACTGAATAAAGACATCTCAGATTTTATGGCTAAATTAAGTAATCTTATAATCAAGCAAAACATTATCAAATTTGTCAGAAATATTTCCCATATCAAGACTTACCCTAAATTCACTGAATGTTTTGTTTTATTACCAGGTTACAAGCATAATACCTGAATTTCTTTAGGGCTGCTTGTTTGAAAATAGTAATTTTATTTATGTTTTCTTCATATTCCACAAAATTACCAGTCAGGCTGATATGATGCCATAGTACTTTCTGAAATCTTTGCAGTTGTCAGCAGCTGACATTTTTGTGACATATAATAATTTCCTTTAGAAAGTGAGAAAATATTCAAAATAACAGAAAAATTTAAAAACCCTATTACCATAGATTTTGATGGCTATCATTCTGAGAAATACTTATCATCTGTATTTTTACTGTCTCTGAAACTATGATGTGCCACTACAACTTTCAGATTTCTTAAATAACTGTATTACTAGTAAGGTAAACCAACATAAATAGAGAGAAAACTTGAAAAGTGTATCCATATTGGATGGTCAATATCAGGTCTTTAGCATGGAAAAATAAAAAACAGTTTAGATGGGGAAAAACAGTTCTATCAGCGCTAAAAGTTACACACATTCCAGTGTATCTGTATTGCATGATAAATTAGTCTCCATTTTCAATTTTTCCTCCAGCTTGTGAGTTTACTAAGTATTTTCCATGACGATTATCTGGTCTGACAGAATGGGAACTCACACATCAGAATTTTTCCTCTAGCAGGTGCTTAGGTCTTGTCACTAGTCTTTCAGGCTACCTGTTTTTCACAACAGCAGTAGATATTTGATTCTCTCCAAAACCTGAGTGATATTCAGCTTTGATAAAAACGTGCTGCCAAGTTAATGAACAGGTTTTTTTAAATGGAAGTGAGAGGCAGAGAAAGAAGCATGTGTAAACCTAGTGCAGCAATGTGAGATTTAGTGACTTCAGAAAATAGATTAAAATTAAGAATAAAGTTTTGGTTTTACTGTATCCCAATGAGTTTAAAAGCTTAGCTGAATTGCGCTAGTTCTTTGAAACATATTCAGTAAGACTTTGTTGGTCTTTTAAAATGTAACTTGAAGCAAAGTTTACATGCTCATGAATTTTAGTATGAAGATAAAAACTTGCAAAGGTGATTTGAAAATCCACATGGGAGTTACAAACTTCACAGACCTTTTTGATGGTGAATTTTGTCTATTTGGAGTTCATTTATCTCCTCCTCAGCTAAAATTTCCTTCCTCTGCAGGAAAGGAGCAAATGCTTTATCACCTCAGAAGAGGCTGCTGTTTTCATGCTGGCATTTGCCTGTAAGGGGCCACAGGGATGGAGCCTCTCAGTGATGCAATTCCTGTCCTCTCTTCAGGGCTGACTTTTTTCCAGCTCTTGGACAGTGGTCAGAGTAGGTAGATTCTTATTCCTGTATTCAGGTGCTGCTGTGCTGGATCCTTCTGACTTTGGAATTGAATGCTTTGTTAAAGACAGGGATTTGGGAATTTTATGATGTTTTCTTAATGTCTGCAGGACTTTCTCGCTTTCAAAGATGAAATACTACGTAGTAGGGACCTTTCCATTGCGGCTCACAGTCTCAGTCTGAAGGAAGATGAGGGATCTTAATGTGGGTGGGATGGCCTGATTCTGCCAATCCTTGTTTTTACTGTCTCTCAGGATGTAGCCTGAGAAAAGTCAGAACTGGCTCCTCACTAATGAAAAAGGAATAATGAAAATAAAGTATGGCATTAGTAGATATGTGCATTAGTAGACCTGTTTACTATTTTCCACAGAAGTTAATCATAGTGTCTGAAAGTAGACTCCTTCTATGTGAAAGAGAAAAAAACCACAAGCCCCATCTAACAGCCATTTCTGGCAGCCCACATAAATTAGTACCCCCTGAATTTATTTACATTTCTGACATTATAATACCCAACTTAAAAATGTTTTAAGCTTGGCTGCCTTAGCAATAGGTCAGGAATCAGGCTTCTATTACTTTTCTCATTTATTATCCAAAATTTTCTCTTGCTACACAATAATAACTGTCTTAATTTCCCTTAGGCTCCTATAAGTTTTGCTGTTAGGAAAGTGCAATTGCTGTATCTTCAGATCCTTTGTGGGTGTCAGAATGCTTTTCCCTCAAAATACAAAGAGAAATACAATTGGTAAAAAAAAATGAGGAAAATAGAAATGTTTCATTTCTACTTCTTGATGCGATAGTTCATATATTTCGTGTTGACTTAGCTCAGCAAAATTCTTTATTGAATTTATTTTCCAATGGGCAGACTTAAGACTGCATTTTCTAGAAATTATCGTAAAATGGTCTGAATGGTTGCAACAAAAGTTAAGTGAAGGGTTCTTTTGGATTGACAAAGCCAAAACATAGAAAGAACAATAGTGAGTGAGCTCGCCAGAAATGTCTTGCTGAGTCTCCAGGTTGTTTTTCCGATGGCATGGAGATTTACCTTTTAAGAAAGGGTTATCAGAGGTGAATATCCATGACACTCTTAGCTAAACCACAGCTGCAATTGGTCAACTACCCTCTAAATAAATGGCAACATCTCCGAGCCTCTGAATGACCTAATTTGCTCATGTCTTTAGCCTTCATAGGAGTAAACAATAGAGATATCACTGCTGGTTTGAAGAAAAGGGCAGGTGAGATGCTGTACGCCTCCTCTGCATGTTTAATCTGCTCTTCTGACTACTTCCTTGAACCTCTCTGAAAAAGGGAGTTGATTAATTATTTCTTTATGCCACAGTAGCAGATTGCAAATTACAAGATCAAGGTACTTATCAAAATCTCAGAGTTTCTGTGTGCTTGAAAGCCAAGGACAAACCTTCATGATTTCCATGAACTACAAACCTTTCTATTGTGTGCCACATTTACACTGTCAAGCTATTACTTGAAGTGTCTTGTAGCTATTCTGCATTTAAACTTGACTTTGACCTTTTATTATTTTCATTCCCATGACCTCTTTCCCCCCTTGTCCAATTTGAAGGACGTCATATCTGTCTGGCACCAAAGTGTGGCAGTACTTGGGAGCCTGAGTAAATGTTACAAAATAAGAGCAGCTAATTAAAAATCTGTAATGTTGACATCTGTTTAATATATGCAATACTTCCAGAATTTGATAGCAGACCACCTTACAGTTGCAAGGGTCTTAAGTCAGACTGTTTAAATAAAGTAATAATGAAGTATAGCAATATGGTTGTAAACTTGGAGCTGTTCCAAATGGGGTAATAAAGTGTGCTAATTGGTTCTGAGAATTGGAATGCCGTAAAAGTCAAATTTTACAACACTGACTATTATACAGTGGAATTAACTTGGCTACTCTAGAGGTTTAAAATATACCTAGCCATTAACAGACAAAGTCACAAGATTATAGGGATTTTACTTAACTAACAGAGATTGTCAAGTCCGTTTTCATTGTTGAAGATTAAGATAACAAGAACATCCTAATTAACTTATTGAGTTAAAGGAAGGGTATGTACAATGGTATTTGGTTCAACAAATTAGTAGTATCTACGGGCTTGATTAGGTAACATACTGGAACACTACCTAAAACTTAAATAATTATTTGAGTGACTTGAATGTATGTAATTATTTGTTCTACCATTATTCAGTCAAAGTTACAGAACAACTTCAACTCATTAATTTCAAGAAGCTAAAAAGAAGTATAAAGATTACAGCTTCGACAGTATTGAAACATCAATAATATTTAAGTCTATAAAACACAAGCAAAATAATTTTGTGCCGAAGTGGGGATCTCAGTGAAATGCATTACAAATATCATAGCTATTTCATATATTTCTGTAAATTTTAAACCTAAAGGAACTGCTAAATTGTTTTTACTTCAGTGTCTGCTGTTATTGAGACACTCAATTTTCTGAGGCAAAAATTTCTCCAATCCATTCAAACCTTTTTTCTACTAAAGTTTGGGGTTGTTTTGCAATATTGCTGGGAGTTGATATGATAGGTTATTGCAGCTTAATGAAAATGTCACCATTTATGCAATTTTTTCTGGATTATAAAGAGAATGACTATGGGCATCTGAAAACAAACCAAGTGAGTAAGTCATGGTTGTGGCAATCCAGTGTAGCAGTCCTTGCAGCTCGCAGCACTAACTGCCCCTGTCGTTTCTGGCTGAGGGAAATACAGACTCAGACGGAAAATGCAAAATACCTTTTACTGGATAGTTATACCAAAAGTGGTACATAGGGAGAGGAGCAAAGGGGGCATTTGGTTCCTCCCCTGTTATTCTCTGAGTCTATTCTAATCTCAACTAATTCTCTAACATGAAATGTAGGGTTAGTAGCTTAAATAAACCCAGCTGTGTTCTGTCCAGCCTGTCCTGGTCGGTAGCTCAATGGTATGTGTTGGAATAGATATTTGATGGATTTTATGGGATCTATTTCCTGCAGAGTCATCTGCTCCTAATTACCAGTTTCTGAATATGAAGAACCTGTCAGGTATGGAGAAATACATGCTGGAGAAGGATAGCAAGGAGTAGATGCAAGCAAGAAGATATTTTTATTTAATTTTCTAAAGTCTCCATATCTGAAGTATTAGAAGAACAGAATTTAAAACCTGAGGCATGAAAGTTAAAAAGAGACAGACGTATGCAGTTCTTCAGTTCTTCTGAAACAAATGAAAAGATAAAGGCAATAGACAATTGCCATTAATAATTCAATTGGAAACAGGTGCAACAGTATTTAAACTGCACAAAGATTATGTTAGTTTAGTATCGATCAACAGCTGTGGAGTAATTGCCCTTTAAAAATGAAGTTATGAAATTGTTGGCAGCAATAACAATAACCCAAATCTCTGACAATGTTGCTAATTTGATACCTGGATCACAGTCAGATGCTCAGAAGAGCAGGCTTTCCATTGTTAACTGGATTTGTGGGGAGTTTTGTTACAAGTGAGTTATTGTAGAAATGATTAGGTAATAAAATATATTGATTTAGCCTGTTAAATTTAGAAAAAACATATCATTTTAATGTACTCAACTGTACATATGATGTGAGAGGAAATCTTGTGCTTGAGCCATTTATTTTTAAAAGAAAATATTTATATATAGACATTGCAGATCTCAATATAGGCATTGCAAGAGGAATGTGATTCATACTACATTTACTATAAGGAAAAGTTTATTGATGATTATATCATTCTTAAGATGTGCCTAAGGAGGGTTCCTTTTGCTTTTTGCATGAATGAAAATATACACAAGTTATAAAATCAGTTTGTTGTTTTGAAACTTTTAACTAAATAGTCCCTCTTTAGACTTATTTTTCAGCTGCTTTATTTCAAGTAATTCTCCTGCAAAATAAACTCCATACTTTTGAGAAAAGTTTGGTGGGAGTACATTTCTATTGCAAAGAAGTGAAACCTTTTCACTCAGATCTCTTTTTATTTTGTATTCCCCACTTTTGTTTTCGTTTTCCTCTCAGGCTACAGACACAGTGCAGAATAGCGATGAGCCAAAATTCAGCATAAATCCAGACAGTCATTTGCAGATAACTGCTTTGGTCTCTAATCAGCCAAAGGGTGCCTATTTTCAGGAGATGAAATTGACTCTATTCCATCCTCCACAACTTCCATAGGAGCCAATATCTGTTCTCTCTCTTTTTTTTTTTTTAAAAAGCACATCTTGGTGTTCGGCTCTCTTCCATCATGAAAGTATAGCATCTCTTGTTCCTAGCTTTCTCTCTTCTCTGTTTAAGATATTTAAGTTTATGAAATTTTAAGGATTTACAGCACCTGCTACAACTGCAAAGATTATGCACACGCCTTGGTCTTGCCTTTAACCAATATTTCACAACGATAAAATAGTTCAGATTATGAAGAGGTTTTAAGATGGGGTTCTCTGCTGTTACCTGTTATGTACTACAAGCCAGTTTGGAAAAGTTTGATTGTGCTTGCATCAAGATTACTCCAGAAAACATTTTGATGTTGATAAGATTGTTTGTCTAAATAATCTCATCAGATATATTATAAATGCCAGCTGTTTTCTGAAACAAATAAATCTTACTTTTATGCTGCAGAGCATCCAGTGCTGTGTGACAGTGGATTAATCACTTCAGCTCACCTTTAAATCAGTTTTTCTTCTGAAATACTGTTTTGGATAGCCTTATGGAGAATAGCTGGCACACACTTCAACAGGATTTGACCAGAAGTGCATTAAAAATCCATTAGTAGCCATGTGTGCTGAAATAAGTAAGAAAACCCACTCAGTTATTTTCTCTAGCTCGTCATGAAGAATTTCATGATCTGTAATGTCATGATGGGCTCCTACCACTATTAGCCCTTGTGTGTAATCCATTTGACTGGGCCAGTTCAAGTTGGCCTTGTTAAACAAGTGCACATAGGTTGCATGTGCTGTGCGATGTGTTGGTTTTGCTGTTCACAAACAGCAGATTAAATGAGAATGTTGTACTTGCCATTAGTCCTTCTAATGTGGTCAGGTTTATATTTTTTAAATACCATGAACCTCTTGGTCATAAGAACCCAAAGCAGATTAAAAATAATAATAAAATAAAGGCTTCAGAAATATAACTTCTGCTAAGAGGGATATGACTCCCCTAGGACACTGTAATTGGAAAGCACAGGCTTTGTTACAGTTCCCAAGATGTGCTGTGGCTACAGATAGTGCAGGATTGGTACCATTCATTTTCCTGCTAATAATGAATGTTCTTCCTATTCGATTACAGATTTCTAATAGTTGAAAATGCAGCCTGACTCAATACTGACCCTGCTGATCTCACAGTAAGATAACTTGTTAGGAACTCAGCTGTGCTAATCTGGGAATTAAATTCTTTAGGCTAGGAAAGTACATTAGGACTGGACCAAATAGCATCTTTCCTCTTTTCAGGCTTACGGCTGCTACATAGCAAGTAGGGATCTAGTAGGTGTAAGCAGCTGGAGAGGTTAAGGAGGAATCAGAAGAAACAGATAAACCACTTTTTTTTCCTTTCATTTCTCAGACACTCTGGAACCTTGCTCTACTATAGAGAAAATACCCTGCCTAGTCTACCTCTCTACCTGCCTAGAGGCCTTTGCTGCCCCCTGATGTTTCCTTTACATTTTTTTTATGTATAAAATGAAAACTGAGGATATTTTTTTCCCAATCTACTGGCTTTTCTGTGCATTTCTGCAGCATCAAGTGCAGCAGAACTCCTGTCTCAGTTAAGGGGGGTGTGTGTGTTGATGTCACCTGTAAGTTTTAAATCAGCCTCTAAATTAATCACTTCCTAGAAAAAGCTCTTGGTCTTCTAATGCAGTTAAAAATAGGGATAATATGTTGATACATTTGCATAATATTATTCCACTTCAGGATGCATGTTTTCATGTAAGTACTGTGAGACACTATAAATTTACACATTTCTGCCTAATTCCTGAATTACACTCAACCTCCACCAAACAGACCCCTTTTCATTAAATAATTCACTCTGTCCCCACCAAAAAAAAAAACCCAACCCAAAAAAACCCAAACAAACAACCAACTGAATTTGTAATCTGCTGCCCTAAATCTTTCCATTATAAATGGCAGGACAGTCACAGTAACTTCAGTTGGCAGATGCTCAGTTATTAAGTTAGTTTGATGAGGTAAATAAAAATAACAGTTTTAGCAGTTAAGATTTCATTCTACAGCTTTTGGATGTTCTGCAGGTAATTACTACATCTACCTGTCAGCAAGAGTGTGATGTGATGAAATGCTTAATTTACAGAAGGGGTTTTGTGACTTCCTCCAGAAGCTTTCAAGAATAAAGACGCAGGAAGAAAAAGCTGGCTGCCCAAAAATGACCATTGAATCTTCTTTCTTGTTTCTCTTTGGATAGTTTTAGACCAGTTTGTAGAGATCACTACTGCTTTGCAGCTATTATGATTGAAATAGGTTCATTTCTGAATGAGAGGTCCCAAACAGCTGGAAGTTAATTTTCATGAATTTCTAGTTACACAGGATAGTGTTGATGCCAACAAACAAACAAACAAACAAACAAACAAACAAAAAACCCACAAAAAACCCCAAAAAACCAAAACCACAACCTGAATAAGATTTACAAGTACCTTAAAATTTGAATGTGGAAAAATCCTACTTACTTACAGTTCTGACTTTCAAAGACTCTGGTTTTTGAGCAAATACATGTGGTATTCCTGCAAAGGAAGCTTAACTACAAACAGCAATGTTTATTGTCTCCTATTCTGAGCAAATGCTCAAAGGATAAAGCATCAAAAGGATAAAACATTTTATTATATATTAAATTATTATATTATATATAAAACCACATTTTTATTGGTGCATCACAATCCAATTTCAGTAATATGTGTTAACTAATATATATGGTCATTAAATTAATTTCCATAAATTTTTGTTTAGTTGAATCTATGAAATGAAAGAAGGAAATGTAATAAGAAAGAAATTTTTATTTTCCTGCCCTGGTATGAAACTCTTTATGTTCTCTTACTCAGTGAATTTGCTTGAGTAGCACAGAATGAAACGCAAAATTGATCTTCAAGCTACTTACCTTTCTTTCTTGACTATCTTTTCTTCCCAGAACCTGTCATCTAAAGTGTTTCCTCAATCATCTTCATACCTCTATGTAAGACAGTTGTCTCTGCCCCTTACTTCCAGAAATATTTTCCTTATTTGGACCCACAAAACCCAACTCCTTACCCATTTTCTTGCATTTACTTTCTACTATCTGATGCAAATATTGCCACAAGATTTGATCAGTATTCTTAGCAAACTTCATTAACCTTGCAATTACACTGGGAGTATGTAATTGTTGCCTTTTTTTTCTCCTTAACCTCAAATTTATTTGAATTCTGAACAGTCTGATTTTGTTATGATGTTCTTATGATATATCATTATACATTGGTTTTGTTTACCAAGACCTACCTTTGCAGTTTTATATGTAGCTTCTAATAGGCAATTAACTGTGGTAACTCTCCAGTTAACTGAAGTGATTCTTTCAGGATTTAAACATCATTGTGATGTGTTCAACTTGAGGTCCTCTTCTCTGTTCTGTGCTGCTCCTGTGAAGACGGGTGCAGCTTGGACAGCCAGATTGAAGAGATGAGGTTTTGTTAAGCTCACATGATCATTCTGGCTTTATGGGTAGTGTGGACACACACACGGGCTCTCTCCTGTGATGGTAGGGCTGACTTTAAAATGCAGGTAGGGATCTATAGGGGCACTATGACAGACAGTGAAAAATGATAAGATGTTTCTAAGCTTTTCTTTTGAGCAATAAGAGTCTCCCAAACTCCTACCCCAGACATGCTGAAGCTCTGATCAGGGAGTCATAGAACAGTCCAGGTTTGAGCACACCCTGAAAGATCACCAGGTGCAGCATTTTGTGGAAGAGGAGCCTATGTGACATTATCTAAGGTCAGTCCAGTTCTATCTCAAAATCCTCCAGCAATGGGGATTCTACCATGCACCTGGGAAGGTTGTTCCAGTCACTGGTTGCTCTCACTGTAAGAAAAAAATTCTTTCTTATATCAAGGTGAAATGTCTCGTGGCGCAACTTGTACAGATTGTCCCTTGTTCTCTCCATGTGGCTCTCTTTGAGGAGAGACCTTCCTTTCATGTTGAAGCTGCCCTTTGAGCACTGGGAAACTGTCATGTTATTCCCACTTAAGCCTTCTATTCTCCAGGACGAAAATATCTGACTCCTGTCATTCCTCAAAGCACCGGTTCCTCAGCCCTTTGGGAAACTTTGTGACCCTCCTTTAGACCCTTTATCCAGGCTTTTTTTCTAATTGGAGGGAGCAGAAAAAGTAGTCCAGACAGATAAAGCCAGGCCAGTGCTGAGTAGAGGGTCAACTGGCTCTATTCCTGTGGCTGACCTGCTGAAAGTAGATTGGATTGTTGGAAAGTTTTTATGGTGAGATGTGAGTGATAAATATGCTTGTAATTAACTGTTATGTGAAAAAACTTTATAACCTTAGTTCCCAATGTGAGTCTAACTAACTTGGCTTCCAAAACCAGGGCTATTTTCAGCTATGAAATGCATTTTCTGCACTAGAACTGGGTCATACATGCGTGTGAGAAGGAAATAATGTCGAAAGAATAAAAATAAATTTACAGCACCTAGATTGTGTAGTGACTGCTGCTCCATAAATATCTTCAACAAAAATTAACATATTCCAGGTGTAAGTGGAAATATACCTAAAAAGGAAGGGAGGTGACCAAAAATAAAGTGGAGGAACCTGTCTAATAAGAAAATATCTAGTAAAAAAATACTGGAGAGACTTAAAACTGTGTGGCTTCACAGTTTCACATCCCAGCACAGTTAGAAAAATAAATAAAACTTATTATCAGAAGTTATCACAGTGGTCAACATTAGTCTTTGTTAAAAGACCCATTTCTAGTGGCACGGAATGGTTTTGTATTCCAGCAGCACTTGGGCAATCATCAGCATTCTTGATAAATCTGGTCAGGCTACAGGGTCAGTCTCCATTGTGATGAAGTGTGTTTGCACCTAAAGAAGCAAATGTTCCAAACTTTTTTTTTTTTTTTCTTTCTACAAAGTCATACCTTATTGCTGAATCAAACATTTGGCTTTGGAGTTATTATTTGAGTGGGATTGTCTAAATTCTCTCCAGAGTACCCTCAGAAAAATGTGGAAGAACTTAAGATGCAAGCAGTGGATTTCTGATTCTTAAGGATGTTTTTATAAGCTTATAAACAATCAAACAAAATTGCCCTAAAAGTAGTTGCCTGGGATTTTACCAGTTATGACTTTGTTAATGCACAAATAGAGAAAAGCAACACAGACAGGAAAAGAGAAAAAACGAGAGTTGTGAGAGATAAATTTTTGGTTGAGAAAAGGAGAAAATGAAATCAGTTTCAGAACTTAGTTTAGGAATAAAATTTGGGGATGTGTTGCACTATCATTTTAAGAATCTAAACTTTGCCACTATACATAAATTATTAGTAAGCTGCAAGATTAACTTTATATTGCACTATTGCTATGTACTTTGGATATAATATCACATCATCAGATTTTATTTCAACATGAGTGCAAAAAGAATCTTGAAGTGAATCCTCATGTTTTATTTTTAGCTGATTTTTTCAGTGTAATGAGTTCTAAATTATAAGTCCAAGATGAAACATGCTTCTTCATGAGACTTGGTGTTTTTCTCTTTCATTGGGGTTTTTTCTTTCCCTTTTTTCCCTTAGAGGAGAGAGGTTACATTTGGGGCTGACTCAGATGATACTGATATTATTCTTAATGCTGCTACATTGTGTTGAGCACCACAGAAGTGGCCTATTTAATACCTCTGTGCATACATATGGGCTACTTTTCTATAGATTTTGCTTTTGTATTGGATAGCTCAAAACTTTTGTAAAATTTATTTTCCATTTGTTTTCAGATACACTGAATATGCTAGGTAGCACATACAGCTCATTTGCTGTTTTATAAATTTGCCTGATTGATATATTCAATACTGTTTAACAAGTCAGTGAGCAGATCTCTTTTTTTCTTAATTCTTTCTCAAAACAAATACTCCACTGACGGAAGCTTAGTAATTGATCTGAAATTGGATGGACAGAATCATCCATACCCAAACACCAGCTCTTTAGTTCTTGTCGGCTTCTGGTCTTTGTTTAATCAATATATTCAGCAGTAATACAAGATGAAGTGGCCAGGTCTGCAATGGCCAGTCTACAACAATTCAATTTATGGAATTTGTAAAATTGAGAATTGATTTTGCCCCACTGTGGAATGTTTAAAATAAATTAATTAAAAGCTTGATATGCATTGAGGAAAATTCTGATTTAGATACTCTTTCCCAGATTCAGGCCAGGTTTTCTTCCCAGGTTGTAGTGGGAAAGTAAAACAAAACAAAGACAACTTTGACTTTGAGAGACTTGAGAACATTCTAAAGATGGTAATGGGGAGGGTTATTTTTGTAATCTTTGTTTTTGCAGTCAGTTTCATATGACTGAAAATATCCCGGATCCAGCAATGATTTTTAATTTTTGACATCAGGATATGTAATGCATATTTGAAAAGTGTATTGCTTTGCAATATTTGGTCTAGACATACCAATGAGAAGAGAGTCACAGAATATTAGGAATCTTCTATGACTGCTCCCTTTGTGAAATAAATTTATTTTTTTTACAAAGTTGCATTTGCATGTAGATAGCTCAGAAAACATATTTTTTGCAATCTTTTAAAAAAAGTATAAATTGTCATAATAAGCTGCTGTTTGCTACATGCATTTAATGCACGCTTTTTCATCAAATACTTGGTAAAATATTAAAGTGTAACTCAGAAGAATAACTTTCCCCATGAACTGTTATATAATTCTGTTTTTCACATATAAACTTTCAAATATTTGTTCAGTAAATTTCCGACCTTCAACAAATGGAAAAAATAAGCTAAGTTCTACCAAAGCATCTTGCAGTACAGTTCTCAGGATTCAAACATTAAAAATATATATTCAGAGTGCATGGCTCAGTTAAGCTGTACCATTTCCTAAGGTTAGGGATTAAAACATGTAGCTGCAGTTAACCCATATGAAGAAGGTTTTAACATTGCAATATTGAAAAGCATTACCTAGAAGTTTGGAGTTTGGGTATTGGTTATGTGTTTTGCTTTTGGTTTTCGGATGGTGGTGAAATTTTCCCTCAGTTTGTGGTGAAGTTTTTTTCCCCTTTTTCTTTTTTCTTTTTGATTTTCTTTCTTTTTCTGTTTCTTTTTTCAAGTGAACAATGAAAGGTCACTGTAGCAATAAATTTTGTTCCAATGGAACAATTTAAACAGCTAACTCCTCGCCTCTCTCTTTTCATTCTGTGCATTCCAGTTAGTCCTACAGTACTTCAGCACAGCCAGAAGTCAAACAAAAAGGTCACTGCCTGGGTTACTTGTGTTTTAGTCCACCATCCAGTCAGTCTGCCTGCTGCATTACATTGTCAAAGTTAGCCTTTCTATTGACAAGCCTATTGATTTCCTGATTAATGTACCTCTCTTTTATTGGCGTTTACTACAGGAGACATAATTTTAATGTTTGTATGATCAATAGCTCCATCAACACCAAGAATTCCTACTGTTAGCTTGCACAGCTCTAACTATGGGGAGTTGTATATTTCTTGATAAATACTACAGGGAAGTCGTAAACATTAGAAAAGCAAAGAAAATTGATGTTCTCTGTGGATTCCTATTGTATTTCAGCCCTAGGAGAGAATGCAAAAACTTTGAAGTAATTCTCTGTAGGAAAGGCAACCAACAGGTACTCGATCTCTGGGCTGGAATATAAATGTATGGGAAGTAATTACTTTTAGAATTTCCACTGTGTAATCACTTTATTTCAAATGTGTAAATACCCAAAAGAGAAATTATGGCTTTTATTCAGTTTTAGATTAAGAAATTGCATTTTAAATATCGTTAGTTAACTTCATTATGGGAAGGGGATTCTGTGGCTGTCATACGTTCTTCTAAACTTGCACCTCTCCGTAAATTACACGAGGTGCCTTGAGGCACCTACTTAAAATGTAGCAGTTGTTGTCTTGACCTTGTAACAGACTTCACAGTCTCCTGCTTGTTACCAAATAGTTTCTTTTCTTCCTTTTTTCCTTCCACCTGCCCTGTTTCTGACTTTTAAAACCTTCATAGAATGAAGAGACTGATTTTTTTTTTCCACTCAGATAAAGTAGTAAACTTAAATGGTCACTTTTTGTTAAGACTTGAAATTAGGTAATGAGAGAATGACAATAAGTTTTGCCATTTACCAGAAACGTTACCTAAATATTTGCCAGATTGGATTCCTTCATTTCATGAAAGTTTTTATTTCTCAGTGACTGGCAGGCTTCCTGTGTGATCTAAAGGAGATATTACAGTGGCTTTTCTCAGTATCTGAGAAAATGCTTGTATCTGAATATTCTCCCTAAGAGCACAATTCTGTGTGAATGCCCTGGTAAAATCAGTGCTGTTTAGCCTTACAGACAGCCTTACATATGATGACTATTTATCAGGTAATTTATGCATTAACCTAAAGCTTGTTCTTTCAGGCAAGGATCAGGACGAAGGCTGTGTATCTTGATAGACAGATACCCACCACTAATTAAGAAAACAGAAGGATGAAATGGAAGCTATTGCAAATTTCCCATCTCCCAGAAAGAAGAAACTTTCCCCTGATTTTCTTGCCAATAAGGACTAAAATAGGACCAAAAAATCCAGCAGTTTCCAAGCACACAATTTAAGTGTTTTGATCTTTTGGTACAAATTTCAAATGCTGGAGTGTTTATCACTTGCTTTCAGCATTGACATATCCCAGTGGATGAAATTCTAAGCAAAGAGAATCTCAGTGTGTTGATCAAATCCACTGAAATCAGAGCTATGAAGATCACTGAGGAAGGTGCTAGTGACATGAAGCTAAATCCTCTTCGATATGGAACTGAAAAGAAATGAGGTCAGTAATGAAGGCTTTAGTTTCCCATATTTGTCCATGGAACTATCTTCAAATATGCCTGTATTCCTGAAATAATTCACCAACCTGATGTCATAGAGATCTAGAGACATTTCTGCCTCTGAAAATTCAGAGCAGTAGTGAATATTTGACTAAAACAATAATAGGATGTTATAAATAGGTGCTATTTCTGATGTCTGTCTCTCTGGTTAATTTTTCTAGAATCTTAATTATTGTGCTTGTAGCAAGCCAGCTGGTTTTAGTCACAGCTTTCAAGTGATTGTTTTAACTCTTGGAAACTCTTTAAAGTCACAGGGTTCCCTGAGGGGATGCTGATGCTGCCTTTTATGTCAGTGACTTTGGGTCCCAACTTGTGTTTCTATCCCCTCTTTTATTGAGTAGAGACTTGCTGTTCTGAGGTTTATTTGCTATGTTTTGAATGCTGTGGGACTCTCAAGTCTTCCTAAGGGTCTGTCAGAGAAAGGCTGTTCCCTTTCTCCCAGGCTGTGGTGGGACAGAGGGCTTGGCAGTGGATGAAGTGCTTGGAGGTGGGGTTTACACCCAGACTCCAGTGCAGTCCAGGCTCTTCAGCTTCACTGAATTTAGGCTTTAAACTCAAGGATTGTAAGGCCTTAAATGCTTGGTTTGATTAGATATTTGGTTCTAATTTTGTGTTCTCTCTATAAACTGTGTATGAGTGTGTAAATGTTCATTACCTAAGGAAGTGTGTGAGTCTGTGTACATCCACATTTTTGTAAAGACTTTAATATATAAATCTTTACCTGAAACTGTAATGTAGGTGATTGAGTTCAGGTTTCAGGAAGTAATGACCCTTTTGAGCCTTAGGCATCTTATTTAACTTCCCTGTGATTCATATCATTTTGTGTTACATAAAGAAAATTTTAACTCCATTTTATCCTGAAACAAAAATCTATAGATTTTTTTTTCAACAATTCACTTTACCCCTTTATTGTGATATCACTTCAACATAGGTACCAATCAGAAAGATTTAATAGAGCAAAACAAATTGCCTTTAGGCCTAAAGGAGAATATATCCCCTTGCAAACAGTTCCAGCAGAATTCAGGAAAAATGATACTTAAGTTTCATTTATCCATCTTTTAGCCTCAGGGTTCTCCACAATTCAGCTTTCACTTTTTTCTCTTTTTTAAGCAATCACTATAGCAACCTAGTGTTATCTGATGAGCAGTGCCAACAGAGGGCAGATACCCACACATGCAGCATAAGATTAAGAACAAAAAAAGAGAGCCAGGTAGACCAGTGAGGTGTTATATTAGCCTGTCACATAGAAGATCTGAGCCCAAGCTACACTTTTGAAGTTCATTAGCAGAGACAAATTTTTTAAGATGTCATCCCCCTTGGTAGATATTTCAGCTGGATTGGTGCTGTCTCCTACAAAGTGGTCTCTGTCTGAAATGGCAATGTAGCTGATGAATTCTATGATTGCATAAGAACTGTATGAAAAATTGACCAGCTTTTAATATTTTTTATTTACTTTTATTTGTAAGCACTGCAATGGGACAGTATTGTTGGGCTAAAACTATGCATTCCTCTTAATAGCTGTGTTTAGCCAAGAAAAGATGTGTGAGGACACTATGAGATGAGGAAAGGTAGGCTTAAAATGTTTTTAGGTAAAACCATGGATTTGAACTTAATTAAAAAACTCCACAGGATCTGACAGACTGTGTCAAACTTTGAAAGCTGCCATATCATAATACATGAATTCCAATGACTCAGTTCTTCAATCTTTAATCTTGTTGATTAGTTCTTAACTAATATTAATTGTGACAAAAGATTGCATTGGAGTGGCATCCAAGAGGCAAAGCAATGCTATACTTCTCAACCCCAGATCTGCAGAGTAAATGAAGCAGTAACAGGCTGCTCTATGAATAGATCACTTCAAGAAAAGGTGCACCTAAATTCACCCGCTGGGTACTTCCATGGTTTTGTCTCTGTTCAGGAGGAATGTATTCTTTTAATTGCACACTTCCTCTTCCTCCTCCTGCTGGACAATAGAGGACTTTCTATCCCTGAACATCTCAGCTTTGTTCTTACAACTCTGTGCTGATCAGCCTATTTAGCTCTTTCTCTGTGGCTGTGCCAGTGAGGGCAGCACTAAGAGCAGGGAGAGGTCAGTGCTCAGCTACTTTGCACTTTCACTTCAATGTATAGTTTCTTATAGTCAAGCATTCCGGTTTCACCTGTTATATTAGTTGCAAAAGAAATACCTTCTATAATGTGTGAAAAGAAAGAGGAATTTTGATGTGCTTCATCTGCTGTTCTAGACCAATACAGACCCCTGTGTCTCTGTGGTTCTATTCTCTGTGCAATTGGAAAAGTGAAAAGAGCACATTTTTATTTGTTACTGTGAAAGAGAGAATATGTTTTAAATAGCAGTTTTCAAGAAATGCCTTTGACTTGCTTTGATCATGGGTGCCAGAGCTCTGCCTGTACACATGCCTCAATTGCAAAGTGAGGTTAATTGCACTTCATTCTTCACCGTCTGAATAGACATTATTTTGCATCAGTTGATACACTGGCATTTGTACCAAGGGAGGTCACTGTTGTCAATTTACTCTTTATAGCCCCACTCCAGGCTCTACGAGAAGCAGGGATCTCAGTGAAATTCTCTGGATTCCGATTCTCTGGAGGGGCAATGGCTGCACCTGCCATTATTGGGTCCCATTAGCAGAGGAATGTCTGATTTGGGTATTTGCTTTAAGGTCCATGAGTTGGGGGTGTGTGTCTGAGTTAGGCCATCCAGAGGATGTGGAGGAGTAGCTCTGCTGTTCTGAGTGTTTGAGCTCTGCTGGGTGCTCTCCCCAGCACACAAACATGGTGTCTCTCACTCCAGGTGTCCAGCATAGGTGACTGGCACATGGATCAGGAAGAGAAGACAGTAGACATCTCACTGTGAATATTAGCAGGTAGCAGTGTGGAAGAGGTACAGACAAGGAGACAGGGAAGTGAGAATTGAAAGGTCTGTTACTGACAAGTTTAGCCTCTCACTTTCTTCCTACCTTGAGCCTTAGCTATGTGCTCTCCTGACAATAACTGAGCTTTCAAGAGTCATGACTTGCTCCAACCCTGGGTTTTGTTTCTCAGTTTTGTCCTGTAGACTTGTAAGGAGAGAGGTTATGTTAATCTAGTGGAATTTCTCATCCCAGAGCTCTTGTGACAAAAGCTGTAGAGCAAGCAGCAGCTGTGGAAAACCACTTGCAGGATGGGGGTGTTAGGATTGCCTTGGCTGTAAAAGGAAAAAAGTAGTTCTTTACCCAAAAAGGACAACTTTTTCCTTGCATTTCAGAGAAGGAGGCAAATGTCATAGTGGAGAGGATAAAATTCAGGTAAGGGGTATGTATCAGCTCATGTTTTGCAGGGACATAGGGAGTCTATTGACTAAAGTCAGTTTGCAGTACTATGAAGAAGCTTTGTTCAGAACTGTTAGCTCTTAGTGTTTTATACCATACAGAATTTAGAGGAAAGCCTCCACTAGTTCTGTAGCAAGTAGAAAATTAAGCTACTAAGTTGGCAATTGCATTGTAAGTAAGAACTTTACCTTTAAAACCTTTATAACCTAAGGTAGAAAAGAATTGGTTATCAAAATACATTCAAGCATTTAGGTAGTGAGTTTGCAGCCCTCCACCTCTCACCCCGCAGCAAAAGCTATACACAAAATTTGTACACTACAAAGCCCATCTTACCAGGAAAATGAAATTTCATTTTCAAGCCTAGGCAACTGAGTAAGACTTGATGTTCTTCTGACACTTCTTGATCCTAAGTATAGAGGTAATTTGGACTGCCTGATGTATATAAAAGTAGTTTTCTTCTTTTCTATTTAAAAACAACAAAACAAGCTCCTCAGTCTCTGCTTTCAGCCCAGTTACCTTATGCTTTTAATTGAACATAAATCAATATCAATTTAGCAGAGATCTAAGAATCTATGACTTGAGCAGTAGGTATCTGATGTGAACAGTAGGCATTTTATGAACAGCCTTTTAAGGGTAGATGCTCAAAGATCAGATGTTTTAAAACAGAATGCAACAGCTATAAATGCACTTTAGAAAGGTGGAGAGAGAAAGGGGTGCTTGTTCAGTGGTGGGATCAGTTTAGATTGCTTTTTCTGCTGAACTTTAGTCCTCAATCTTTTACCATTGCAACTGAAATTACTGTGGAAACCTATAAGGATAAACAATATTGAAACTTTCAAGCATGGTTCAGTGTTACTAAGGTAACCAATTGTAATTAATTTTAAGCACCAGCTGGCTTGTGATGAGGATGAAACCTGACAAAGACTCTCAGAAGGACTGCTTCTCATTTTCTTAGCCGCAGTAATAAGACTATGAGAAATTCCTTTAAATAGAGCATCTGCAGTAACAAATCAAGGGATAGCTTTGACACTGGTTAGTTAAAAGAAACCAACCTCCACCTGGCTACACTGTCCTTTCAGGTGGTTGTAGACAGTGATGAGATCTACCCTGAGCCTTCTTTCTCTAGGCTAAACACCCCCAGCTCCTTCAGCTGCTTCTCTTCAGAATTGTGCTCCAGACCGTTCCCCAGCTCCATTGCCTTTCTCTGGACTTGCTCCCACACCTCAATGTCTTTCTTGTTGTGAGGAGCCCAAAACTGAACACAGGACTCGCTGCAGCCCCATCAGTGCTGAGTATGGGGAACCTGATGGGCCAAGGAGGATAGTTAAAAAAAAAAAGATCCTTTAGGATCATATTTTCAATTTTTTCTTTGATCCCATAGCACTAGAATTGCTTACTTTCCTTGCTATTTTTTCTTGAATCAATGTTATGGTTATTGTATAATTTCTGGACTCCATTATTTGACATTTTGGACAATCTTAATTGAAATATTTTAAAAGTTCTCTTTAAAATGGTAAAGCAGAAAAAGAATGAGGATGGGTTTCAGAGTCTTTGTGTCCAATTAAAAACACAGAATAAAGTAGAGTAGTACCCAAATATTGAGAAACAGAGCTAAGTTACCGACATGGCTTGATCATTTTGCTTTCTAAATGTCAGCTTGGGTCTGGAGAGCTTGAGTTATTCTATGTGATGGGGTAATATAACGTCAAAGCAATCACAAGTGGAGTGGTTTTCCCCTCATTTTTAAAAGGGAAGGTATTCAAAGCCAAAAAATTGCCAATACTTTATGTGAAAATAAATATCCTATCTCAATTTAAGAAGTTATTAAACTCAAGGAAGTAAAATTGCTCAATTTTTCATTTGGTTTTGATGCTGATCTCCTTAATCACAACTGAAAGGTTAAGATTAGTGAAAGCTTAAACATTACTTCTGCTCAAAAGGAACATCTTTGGAAAATAATTTAATTTCCCAATCCTACAAATGCACACAGTACAGTATTGGGTGTACATATATCCAAGTCAAAATGCAGAGTTTCAAGTAACTCAGAGTGAATCAGCATGGTTACTACCATTGCCCTGTGCAATGTAGTAGTAGTAAGACGTTATAACAGTTATAATCTGTTTGGATAACCCTGATTCTAACTTTGTTTGTGCTGGGATACATCCACAGGAAGCTAATGAATGACACTAAGACTACAGAAGACGGTGGAAATGAATGCATGAAATTAGAGCTGAATCATTCCATAATAACTGAGATAAAAATCTGTCCCGGTTGTTGTTTCACTTGGCACAGTATGTCCCTAATAAGCCACATTACTCGTCTTTGATTTTGCTGGTAGGACTTTGGTTGTGAAGGTTACTTTGCACAAAATGGAGTCAAGAATTGCAAATTTTCATTCCATAGGCAGGTTCACAGCCAGAACTATATATGGTTCTGGATACAGGACTAGAGGCAGGGCTTTGTTTGTTTATCAGCTGCTGCAGAGCATCCCCTTAGGTGGGAGCTGTGCCCTCAGGGACTCTCCTCCAGGGCAGAGTGGGAAGTCTCAGGCAGAGTGGGATGGTGTCAGTTCTGCACAGGCCCCTTCTGTCTCTGGCCACTAACATGTCTGTCTGCATTGAAACTTAAAGGAAGGAATTTTACTGAGATGTTTTCTTCCTTCTTTTGTGTGTTTCTTCTCACTATTATGAGAATGGGATGCACCCTATTTGCAACATTTATCCTCACTGTCTTGAAGTGAAGGGGAAACATAATATATTTATCTATTTTCAGAGTAACAGCCTGGAATTGATACAATTCTTAAGGGTTTTACTGCTCTCAGAGTAGTGAATGGCAATGGTAAAACTGATCCGTGTTACTAGATTCATTCTGCTCTTATATTGAAATGTAGAAGCACTATCAGAAGCACTGGTTATTAATCTGCAGTATTAGAGATCCTTCTCCAAACCTGTGTCATGAACAGTACTGGGGGTTTAAAATCCTTGAAGCTGGGGAAGTTTTCTGCTGGTGCAGGTCAGCAGAATGAGTCCACCCTGTGCCATGACAACCCATAACTCAGAAACAGTGTGCAGTAGAAAGAAAGTGTGCAGCTTTTTTTGTTTGCTTGCTTAATTTTGCATGTCAGGTTTTGGGTTAGTTGTTTGTAGTTGCTTTTGTTTTCTTGTCCAGCTACAAACCAAGCTTGCTTTCAAAACATGCTTCTAAATCTGAATATTTAATGCCGGTTAGCTAATTATGCTTTGAGAACATGAAAACTTTGAAAAGAATATATTTTTTTTGAAAAGTATTGATCTCATCAGCAGTGGATTTGTCTTACAATTAATTCCTTCTGCAACTCTTATGCTATATTTTTGCTGTGAATTTAGAGGACTAACTGCTCTATCAAAATAAAATTGTGTTTGTATGGGCAGATAACTGTTCCCAGAATACTGGTGGACTCTGGTTTGCCCTTAATATCAAGTAGTTCTTATGTCAAAAATATCTGTTTCCTGGCTTTCATGACACTTGTGTTAATTTTCCCTATTTTTTTCTAAACATTTAAGGAAAATGCAGAAACATAATCAAGTGGAACCCTAATATGAGGTTTTAATAGGTTTGTGCACAATTATAAACTGACGTGGAATAAATAAGTGTTGAATATCCTTTTATGAAGTCAGGTGATGTTTATACACTCATTGAGAAACTGGCCTTCAATGCCCATGAGTGAGATGCACATCTCTGATTTGACAGTGAAATGAAGTCAGCATATGATACATGTTGTATTTTCTGTAATGAATTATTTATAAAGGCAGAGGGATTTTTAATTATTTTCAGTATTAGCTTATGTGAAACTTGTGTTTGAGATTCCATGTGATAGCTAAACAAAGAATTGAAAAACTTCTAAAAACTTCGAAGGATAACATTTGAGGGCTGGGAGCATTTGTAGCCTAAGGCTATGCCATGAAACAGCCACTGCATTAGTCTGCCTCAAAATCCGCAGCAGAGTTTTAAAGAATCGTTATGGGAGTATTCAGGGGAGTAGGGGGAAAGGCTTAGAAGTGTTTGACTTCTGATATTTCTGCATACATATAGGATAAAAGGCATTCAATCATTACCATATCTAAACCGGTTTCATTTCTTTTTTACAAAATCTCTTTGGATTTTTATAAAAGAAACAGGGATGAAAAGATTGAGACTGGGATGGTGGGTGAAAAGAACACTTCCATTTTCATACTAGAACATTTTAAGAGTAGGACTTAAAAACTGTTTGAGAATTATTTGTTAGTTCAGGAATATGTTCACATGTCACAAAAGCCTCTAAGAGGTTACACACAAGTTTCATGACAGAAACTTGTTAAAATCACCCACACGTAAATCACACACACACACACGAATATTACGTTTTATTATCTAGATTTTATTTCTGGCTCTTCCATCCAGCCATTCCACTGAGCTGCATTTTCTCCATATTTGTGTCTGTTCAGTTTTAAACTGAATCCTGGAAACACAGACTCTGTCACCCATGAGGCTTACTCTGAATGATTATTTCTTAATAGCCCTCACATTGGAGTTGTTTACTGCCAGCAGTTGAAATTAAGGGTAGTGCATCAGCCCAAGAGAAACAAAATTTCCAAATTAGAGGCTCAGCACTTTTCATTTCTTAGACAGCTTTTACATCAAATGTTCTCAGAAAGCCAATAGAAGGCATTTTAGCAGTTTAGGACTTGGTAAATGATTTTAAGTTGTTTGTTTATTAAATCAGGTTTAGTTGTGAAATGCTCCTTAAAATCACCTAGGATGAATGTGAAAACATGCTGTGCAAAGTTGTACAAGTGTTTTTTTTTTGCTCCACTTGGCTTTACCCTACAGTGTCACTGCTGCTTCTAAAACAGGAGGTTTGGGCTTCTGTACCAGAAAGTTCCATATTTCAGAGCAAGGTGTACACTTAATAAATGGTTTCTTAGATTGCACCTAAAGTTGGATGTTTTCTCCAGCTGAAAGCTAAAGTCCTAATGAGGCAGTATTTTTTCTTCGCATGGAGAACAATGCTGTTCCCAAGGTTTGCTAAAAGAGATGCAGGGACAGAGTTTTTCACTTTGCAGACACCCAGTGAATTACCTGTTTCTGTGCTATGGACAGCACGTCTGTTTTACAAAGTGTTCACATTGGAAGCTTGGGCCTTAGTAAAGGAAGGGCTGGTATGAGGAACAAGCCCTCAGAAAGCCAGGCTGATCCCTGGCCTTGGGGTCTGGTATAGTACAGGGCACATTTCCTTTGGCACAGCCTTCCTGCCAGTGTTCCATCGCATTGGAGGCAGAGGTGGCAGCTTCAATGCAGTGCTATTCCTGCCTGCAGGGGCTTCCCAGCAAAGCTTCCTGTTGGCCTGGGAATCTTCATGGTTGCCTTATTTCACTGTGGCTTGGAGCTCAGTGATAGTGACAGAAGGTGAGCCTGCCTGAAATGTTTTTATTAATTCTGATGGAAATTTTTTTATTGTGGAAAGCTGCAAGGTCAGTATTTATCACAGAATCAGGGGAGGGCAATTTAACAGTGACGTATATGTGTGTGTGTGTATATATATATACATATATATATATATATATATATATATATATATGGACCCTGTTGAGAGGAATGAGCTCTTGGGGGTGGGTGGGTGCAGTTTGTGTGTGGTATTAAAAATATTGTCTAATAGAACATGCATAAGTGGAATGGGCTGGGAGAAGGAGAACTATGAACACTGAGGACAGAGGAACTGTAAATAGAAGTAGAAGAGGGGGCTAAGAGTTAAATAAAGAAATAGTGACAGGAAACAGAGATAGGAGAACAGAAAATTTCTTTTGGGCATCTATTCTTCCCTAAAATAAGCAAGTGATATATCCATTAAAAACACATTCAATTATACTCCTGGCATTAGTGCTAAGTGTTAATATATACACATGATGTTGTTAATCTATCTCTAACATCTTCCTTTTTGTAGAGCAAGAACTGTAACTCATGGTTTTACTGTATTTATTTGACACTTTGGAATATGCTATAGATAATGCACTGTGAATAAGGAATTCTCAGTATGTTAAAAACTATTAAATTTTAGGTCAGCAACTCTCATCAGGAAAAGTTTTATTTTGTATTTCCTATGACTTTTTCTTGCTGTAGATAGATTCTAAAAGATGTCTCCAAGTCGTCTCAAAATAATGAGGAACTGATAATGCTCAAAATATGCAGCCAATTCAAAAGTTTTGTGTCTGAACAATGTGTTTTTCTTATGTGTCATGGCAAGCTTTTTCCCTGAGGTCAGTGTTATGGACAGAAAAATTGACCTCTACTGCAGAAGACTGGTTTTAAATGTAAATCAGCTACATCTGCTGCTTTCTGATTTCTATGTGTAAAAAGAGGTTACTCATTTTTCCTAAAATGATTTAAGGTGATGGATTCTTCCAAAGCAGAGAAAACTTTTAATGTCATCAAGTTTTGTCCCCTAATACTGCAAATTCCATGTAATGTAATTCCTTCCATTAATTTAGTGAGCTTTATGTTTAAAGTAGTCTGGAAAATTGTGAAAGACACTGTTGATCTAATGGTTTGGATTTTTCTCATTTCTAGCCTACATTTACTTACAACAAGGCATTGTCTGTTTGTTTGGGTTTGTTTTGTTCTGATTTTGTTTTGTTAGCCTTATCTTTTAGCATCAAAGTAGTTCTTCAGAGCCTTGGCTCTACTTGTTGCAATTCTTTTGTTTAGATTTTTAGATTTAACACCCCTTCCCCCAAACCAACCAACAAATAAACCAACCAATAAAAATCCTCTTTATTTTCAGCTCATTGTTTTCCTGTTCAATCTCAGGGTGTTGTTCTGTACTGATTCTGGTTTAAATAGTTCTTTCTTGAAGACAATTGATGAGTGTTTTATGCATTAATCCAGAGAATGTCTTGTGGAATTCTATTATTTTTTCTTACTTGTTGTATCCTAAGGTCATAATCCCTTGGGTCCATGTCACAGTTTTATGATCATCTTTCCTTTCTACAGGTGCTTTCTGGGCCCGAATTACAAGTTGGCTAAGAAAATTACTTTCTTTTTATGCAATTGAATTTTGGTGCTGTCCTACTGCAGCCTTCAAGATTTCCATCTCTCTGATAACTTCATCTTCCTATTTATTAAGGATAATGTTACTTTCTTACTCCTATTTGTGTTCATGCCATTGATAAGAGTACTAAAGGAAATACTTAATGAGAGTAATTCTTGGGGAATTTGAAACTACCTGTTTCTTACCAGATGTGTTCCCTTTCACTGCTGCCATTTTCCTTTCCTTCAACTCCTTAATTCCTGGTATGTTTTAAATTCAGCTGCTAATCCTGGCTTTTTGACTTTAATGCAAGCTCTAATGTGACACCATCTGTAAAGTGTTCCTGCAATCCTGTTAGATAAGATTTTCTTTGTACCTCACTTGTGTTGTATAGAAAATCTATTGAAGAAAAGCTGTCAGGTTAGTCCAGTGTGATCCATAGCTGGCAAAATCACATTGAGCTACATCTTGTTTTCCAGGTTCAGCTAAGTCTTTAATTAGAGTGTTGCATGTTCTTGAAGACAATCTGTTGCACAGTGAATTTTTTGGGGTTTTGTTGTTTATTTGGGCTTTTTTTTCTTTTTTGGAGGATAGTGATGGTGTTTATGTTTGAATATTTACTTTCAAATGGGCAGCAGAATTAGTGAAAATTAGCTCCAGGGATAAAGGCATTGCCAACTGCAAGGCTCCTGAGTGTCAAAAATTTATTTGTGTTGGAAATTAGATTTTAGGCTTCTAATAACAATGCTAAGCCACTTAAGTATATCTAAATAAACCTGAGATTTACCCATATTAAATACTACTGGACAAGGATTTTTTTTTCCTGTATATAGTACAAGTGATTCAAATCAAATTCAATAGACATAACTGAAAAGGTAGAATTTCATCTGTTTAAGTTTCATCTGAGTCTTAGGATACTACAGGGACAACACTTCAGGAGAATTTAAAATTTTGCCAAAGGTCAAGGAGCTTTCTTACATCCCTAGAACACTTCCACTCGATGTAGAGAAAGTCGTCATAGTAACACTAAGAAAACCTAGAAGTCACTTTTTTTAATCCTTGCAGTTAAAAATAATGTTCAAATTATTGCTGTAAGTTTGCTTCTTCCTTACCAGCCCCCCATCCCATCCCATCCCATCCCATCCCATCCCATCCCATCCCATCCCATCCCATCCCATCCCATCCCATCCCATCCCATCCCATCCCATCCCATCCCATCC
>JAHLSL010000008.1:19928501-19941699 GCA_025920805.1 Petroica traversi | reverse complement strand
CCCATCCCATCCCATCCCATCCCATCCCATCCCATCCCATCCCATCCATTTTCTTGACACACTGGGCCATTGCATTTTTCATTCCATGCAAATATTTCTCCCTTAACTAATGGGGTATTTAATTGCAGAAGATTTTGATTCTATGTAAACATTAATTTAGTAATTCAAGGCAGCTGTGGATGATATTAAGTAAAATGCTGAGTAGGAATAATTGATGGAAAGTGGATTTTAATCATATTCTTTAACTTCCTGGGAAAATGCTACTTCTTATGCAATGAACCAAGGTCAATGCTGTGATTGTGGGATACTCCTGAAGGGTTTGTGCTGAGTATTCCATTGCACTATACATTATATATCTATGAGATGGAATTTGGAGAAGGGAAACAACTGTGACCACTCTATTAGTATTCTATTTAGTATTCTATTTAGTAACCCTTTAGTGGACTTTTGAATAATTTTACAGAGTTTTGAATGCTATGAGGTTTTAATTCATTTTGAGAGGCTTGAACTTAAGCCAATTAATTTGTCCTTTTTTCCCTGAGTTAGAAGTAAGAACTGACATCCTTAAAACTGCAGTTGTAATGACTGTTTTATACGCATTTTTTACAGCTTATATATAGCTGCCTTGCTTTTGGTTTAGTGTTCTAATAGGTAGATTAGCAAATAGGATTTCAATTTGTACTTGTTATGCTGTTCTTGTTTTTATTGCTCTGTCACCTGATATACTGTGATCTGATCCCATTGGAAAGGTGGGATACCTGCAGAATTAATTGGTCTCACTCTAAGATTCTGTTAACAGAAACAGTTATTTCCTGACCTAAATCTACGTGTTTGGATTTAAATAAAACAATGGCATCTGCTGTTTTTTCGTATTATCTTGAACCTAATCAAAGTTTAATGGATTTTCTGAAAGAGAAACAGGCCCAATATTCAGACAACACCAAACCAAACCAAACAAACAGTACAGTCTGATGTTATAAATATAGGCTGGTTTTTATTTGAGGACATGCATTTCTGGCATGATGAATGAATGTCAGTGTTTGGCACATGAATAATAATGATAGCATTTAAATGTTAAAAGGAGTAAGTTTCCAATTCATTGCTTATATAAAAATTGTAAACTCTAGTCTTCAAATTTGTTGAAATAGAAAGTTTGGGATTTGGTGTTTGTTTCTTTAAAAATTAAACCTAAAATCTTAATTCAAATGCTATAGAATAGTTTTCTAAAATATAGGAAAAAATAATGACTTCTTTTAAAGAAGCAGGCTTCTTTAAGAAGTTGGTTTTGCTTTGGTATTTAATTGTCTCAATCTGCCTCTTGTTTTGAGTTTCTATATTTGTTCCTTATATTATTCATAGAAATATATGTGAGGTTTTACAATAAAGGGAAATTTGGTATGATTTACAGTCTTGATCCTGTTGCTCTCTGTTTTAATCTATGTCTAGTCGGTGATGTTACCAAGAATGATATGAAAAGGTGATAATGGTCCACAGTGAGAGAAACTGTGGTTATAAGAACAGTTGTTACTGGAGTTGGGTGGTACTTCTGTGCTGAGAGATTGTTTGATTATTATTTTTTAATTGATGACATAATGGTGGCTTTTGAGGCTGGAGTACTAATTGTTATCCAGTGAGTGATGCTGAAGGTTAAATAATGCTAGCTCACTGTTCTTTTTGGTTTAGGAAAGCTGATTTTAGAAGGGAATTTTCTCCTTTGTGAGCCAAAATGGAGGACTTGAGTTTTGTAATGGCTGTGACATCTAACTTAGCAGGAATTGAAAATGTATATAATGAGTTCTTGTGAACTGTTTGGTTTCCATTCTGGTGATGTGCTTAAACAAGTTGGTCTTTTGGTGAAATATTATCTATGAGTACATCTGGTACTGGACTGAAGGAAAACCTTTTCAAAACTTGTTGCTTCCCTCTCAGTGTGCTTGGTCCAACAGTGTCTTGGTCAAGGAAAAGTAGGAACTTTTCTCAGATGCCATGAATGGACCAGTGTGACAGTTTGAAGGGAGATAAAGGGAGTTAAAGGGAGATCAAACCTTTCAAGCTATGCCATTGGAACACACATACCAGTCTACTGGAAACAAAATATTCAGAACATACAGCTAGCAGACTCTACACAGAATAGTTATAAACCTGAAGTACTTTATGATAAAGTTGAATTTCTCTGCTAAATAACCTGGCCTTCATTCATGCTGATTCTGAAACACAATAAAATATAATTAGCTTTTATAAATGCAATTAGGCTGATTTTCTGTAGTTTTGTTTCTCTAGAAAAATTCAACAAAAAGATTGTTAAACTTTTTTTTGGGTATTTCTTCTACACAAACAAATCTGGGCAAAATTAACAACTTGCAGTTTTTATAAATGAAGAATATTGGCTACATTCATTGTAGTAAACAATTTTTAAAATACTTTGTTTGCAAGGCCCATGCAAAAAAATCTGGATTTTTATTAATAAAAATGGAGTTCAGATGCCAATCTTGTTATCGGGCCATATTTTTTAACCTTTCATTGAAATTTCAGACTCTTTATCTGGTGGAACTTACTCTTTCTTATAAAAGCCACTGTAAATTGAGCTAAATTCAGATTTCTATACCTCCCTGATATGAATTCATTCTTTTTCTGCTGAATAATGAGAATCCTGCCTAGATTCTAGAAGAACCATTCCTGCCCTAACTTCACTGTACTTTGAAATGTTTGCCAGGATGTCCCTTTGCTTTGTCTTCTCAAAGAGCTGTCAAGTATCCCTAAAAATACCCCCAAACACAAAACCCCACCACTTTCCCTAAAATACCTTGTTAAATCTGAATCTGTGTGACATTATCTTTATTTTTGAAAATTTTCAGTAGTTCAGTATGTGGTAGAAAGGATAGGATATTTGCAGATATATAGTCTTTGTAGAAATGCTAAAAATGTGCCAGAAATGAAGAGGTAGAAAGTTAGAAAACTCTTTCTCCCTTGGGGTATTCAGGTTCTAGCTAAAAGTCAGTGGGCACTACACCTACAGGAGAAATAAGGAGAAAAAAAGAAGAGATATTAACTAGAAAATCCTGTACTGCAATCACATTCTGGACTTGACTTCAAAGGAACTGCTCTAATGAAATTGCCAGCAGTTACACTCTGCAGAAAAATGTCATTACTTCTTGATATGCCTTTTACATGCAAGATGTTTCATTTTCTGATGTAGACTTGTATTTATATATCTATACAAGACTCAAGGGTGGATAGTGATAAGTAAAAAAGTGCTCTCTAGACTTGCACAAAATTAAGGGCCAGTCTCTGTCTGCAAGGAAGCAGCTCAGACCTGAGCTTTGTGTTCAGGAATTGAAGAATAAAAACTCTCCCTGTGTTCCCCCTACATTTCCTTTAATATGCCTTCCCAAAGTCACAGGATTTGACATTCCAGTTCTAGGTTGTATCTGAATTACTAGAATAGTATTAGTTTCTTTATTTCTGTAACTATGCTCAAACATGGCTACAGTTATGGAACTAGAAGCATGTGTAGGTTGAACATTGTCTTTTTTCTAACAGTTACTGGGGTACAAAAATGCTTCAGGAACACATCTAAAAGGGCTTGGAAAAAATCAAACCGTAGAAGGAGGATAATAGTCCAAGAATCTCTTTGTTTTCAGCAAGTTTCTGCAATGGGCCCAAGTGACTACAGAGCAAGTCTGTCCTGGAGAAGTGCTCCTCAGAGCAGGGTAATGCTCAGGGTAACCATATGGAGAAAACAACCTTTCAGAGTGACTCGGGGGCTTGATGACATAATTTTTACCCCTACTATTGTTCTAATTGTCTGGGTAATACTTTGCACTTGTGCTAGATGGGTTCCTGTTTCCTGCTGAGTTCAGAATTCAGCAAGGCTCAAACACTGTGCCAGTGGTTCCCAGGGAGTTGTGATTGGCACATTTAACCTCCAGCTGCAGCATTTCCCAAGTTTCTTTGAAGCCTGCTGCATTAATTTTCAGGAGATTTTTTGACAGGTAGATTATTTAGTGTAGAGTGGCAGTATTAAGATAATAACTCAGTTCACTAATTTTAGCTCCCAGGTGAGGGCCAGGAGGGACAGAATCTCCTCTAAAAGCCACACTTTTTAAAAAGGAAACATATTTTTATTGGATTTTGGTAAAGAGGAAAGAGAAATAAGACACACTGGAGTTAGGAGTCTTGCTGAACACAGTAAACAAAACCAACAAGAAAAAGCTATTTTCTTGTATACTGTCTGTTCTCAGTGTTATTCACCCAAGTATATTTTCATTGTGGATAAAATTATACCAACTGATTGCTGGAGACAACACGTTGAGCATGAATGCTACTTAATGATTTTTCTCCTTGGTTTTGTCTGAAATCAGGATTAACACATCAGGATATGAGAAGAGTGAATGCTGCCACCTGTTGTGAGGATATTTACAAATTATCCTGTGACTAGTGGGTCAGGAAGATTTCAGAAGTGGGTACAATTTAATGACAGCTGGTGTTCTTAAATTGACTGTCTCTGACTGACCACATTGTCACTGACAGATGTACTGGCTAAAGCAGCAGGAAAATTATGTCATGATAATATTGGTTGAAATCACTATAAAAATCAAGCCCAGATGTTGAAGGTTTTCCATCACATGGTCAAGATGCTACTAGTTTTTTAAATTCTTTTAGACAAGTATTTGTGGAAGTAATTCTGAGAAGACTGATAGTAACAACATTTGGCATGTGATTTTGTCATCAGAAAAATATTTGTGTTGCCAGAGTTCCTATAAATTTTGACTCTGTCAGGTGCTCAGAGCTTTGGCTTTTTCTGTGTTCGTGCAGTACATGCACATGCCCACCTGTGATGTGAATGCACTTGTATGTATCCATGCATTCTTTGCATGTGAATTCCAAGTGCCCAAGGGAAGTAAGTAATCATAACTGTAAAGAATTCTTGGCTGTAAGCCACTCACCCAGCTCCAAGAAGCAGAAAGCAGAGCTGAGAGAGCAGAGACTGGAACTACCCAGAAGTGAATTGCAATGAAACCTGCACAAAAGCTCTGCGGATCAGCCACCTGGGATTTGCAGACCTTGAGCTTGAGCCAAGGCTCATCAGGCCTTTTATGAATACAACACAAATCTGGACTTCACAGTGCAGAGCTACTAAACCATTATTTTTCTGTCAGTTATGCAATGTTTCTGTGTTTCCTGAGCACGAGGCACAGCCTGTGCTGCTTTGAGCTCACCTGTGCTCCGGTGTGCAGCTCCTGAGCAGATCTTAGGGAGGTCTGTGAACACTCCACCCCAGGGCTGGCAATTTACTGAAAATGTTTGTGTCTGGGCAAACTTCTGCTTTTGTTTCTCTCAGGCTTTGGGAAGATCATACTCACTGTCTTCTCTTCTTACTGCAAAGTGTCTCTAAAGTTGCAAAGTGTAGGAATACACATGGGGTTTAATCATTCCCTCTCTGTGTCCAGCTAAATGTTATGGAATGTAATGAGCATTTACCATTGGACTAGATTAACTAGGAAAGATAGTCCCCTCAACAACCAGTGAAATTTGGTGAAAGATTTTTCAAACTGTATTTTCAAAATTAGTAACTCCCATCTGTATTTTTCTCAATCTTTTTAGAGATTTTTTAATTGGTTTTAAGGGGGTTAAATTGCGTAAAAGGGAATTTGCACTGAAATTTTGTACTGTATGCAGCTATAATTACAACTCAATAATTCTTACGTGTTGTTTTAGGATGCAGCAGACTATGGTCCTCTTTCCAATATTTTATCTCTGATGCCAAAATAATTCCCGAAGAGAGTTAGGAACTGTTTTTGTAGATAATTTTAGCAGAGATGTTTTCAGATCTTTTCACCTTGCTGAGTGGCAAGCCAAAGATGAAAGAATCCCTTCAGTCTTAAATATGTTGCTCTCTAATACTTTTATTATCTACACTTGTATGGATGCTAAGTATTGTTGACTTGTTAGTGTCAAAGAGGAGTTGTAAGCTGGCACAGAGGTGTGTGATTCTTTCTTTTATTGGAATGACAATAGTGTTCTGCTCCCTGATAGATGAGGATGGTAAATCTATGGTGTGGAATCCAGCTACTGCCACAACAGAGTCAATAGTGTATATACAGCTTGCTGAAACCTGAAGGAATAAATATCTGAAAAGGAAATTATGTTCATATTTTGCCCTCTAGATGACAATAATAAGAATATGCCTTTGAGCAGTTATAGCATTTGGGAAGTTTTATAGTTCAAATAGGCAATGAAGGTTTATTGTAACATTGTAGGGGTTTGAGAATATGGTCACGTGGCACTGTTTTTAGCCTGTCTACAAGGTAAGAAATCTGTACAGAATCTACTTTAAAAGTTAAAGGAGGAACATGAATAGCCATATCTGAACATTCTGCTATTACAAACTATCCACTTTATCTGTAGTATTTGTTTCACAATTTTCAGTTACTTATAAAGAAATGGATGTATTGTTACACTACAGAAGATTTTATTAGTTCAGATTTCTGATTTATTTAGATTTTTTTAAGAGGTCATATCACAGGGTGGTGATGCAATTCAAACACTGGAGCTGGTGAAATGTCACATTCACTATGGTTTGCTTTTGATTATTCTGTGTTTACTGAACAACAGCTTGATCTTTCCATTTGACCCTTTCTTGCAAAATTCCTCTCTCCATGTGCTATGTGACCTGTTCTGTCACTTACCTTCACCACATGCTTTACCTTGGAGATACTGAGAAATGTTTGCTGTGTGTTTTCAACACCCCATTCTACTTGCAGTTACTTTTTTTACGTCTTTTACAACTGGGGCTGCAGTTGTATTCTGAAATCTCTTTTATGTTAAAATTTTATTTGTATCAGAGGTTTTGCACCACTGTTGATGCTGCAGAGATCTCGGTGTGTGAGGGGGTTATTCCAACCTGTCTCCACCTATTTTGATCATGTAATAGTCATGAGTTTGGAGTTTTAGTTGCACTAGATGATATGTAGGTCACCAAATACTTGATCCAAAGCTGAGAGAAGTCAGGGAAACACTGCTGGCTCTGAAGAAGTCTAGAAAAAACTGTTAGGAATAAACATTTTGTAAAACATCTCAAGACAAAACAAAACAAAATGATTCCTTTTTCTCAAATTCATATTGGTGACTGATACAGAATTGACATTACAAAAAAATAGCATACTTTGGGGTGTCTTAGTCTATATTACAGAGTTGTCAAACAGTAAGGATAAAATTCAGATTTCATGATAATAGTTTGATTCTGACATGACCAGGGCTAGGATTGATCTTTGGAAATTTAATCATGTTAACTTTTCAAGTTATTCTGCTCTAAATTCTTTGTTGTATTAGGATTTTATCCTAATGATTCCCTAAGCAATAACAATGCATTAAAAGCAAAGGCTCTGGGGAGACCTTTCAATACTTAATGGGGCCTGGTGGGAATGATGGAGATAGACTTTTTAGCAGGACCTGTTATAATAAGATGAAGGGTAATAGTTTTAAACTAAAAAAGAGGTAGATTTAGACTAGATTGTAATTTTTTTTTGTGCTGAGGTTGATGAAACACTGGCACAGGTTGCCCAGGGAGATGGTGGATGCCTCATCCCTGGAAATATTCAAGGCCAGGTAGGACGGGGCTCTGAGCAACCTGGTCTAGCTGAAGATGTCTTGGCACATTGCAGAGGTGGGTGTATGTGATTAATGATCTTTAAAAATTCCTTCCACCCCACACTGTTGTATATTCTAATGAAAATTTTCTGAGATTTCAGCTTATCTGTGCTTCTTTCAAAAAAGCAAGAAACCTTTTAGGACTGATTGTTATACATGCAAGGCTCTGAGTGTATAAATGTTATAAAAGGTTATAATAAATGCACTGCTCCACTTTATATTTGGCTAACGTTTTGATCTGGAAAAGGGTTTTTTTTTTAAATTTAAGCATGCATAGCCTTGATTTCTCATTTCTAGGAAACACATATGTTTTGCATGTATTTTATTGCTTACTAAAGTAATTGGTGGCACTATTGTATTGTCTGTCAATGCCATATTAGGTTAAAACATTGATTCAAAATTTAACATACCTGGTATTTCTAAATGTTCAAGTAATTATCTTTATTGCTGTAGAAATAAATATGGAAATTATCTGAGGCAGTACAATTTTACAATTTTTTCTTTAATGGTTAGGTATACTGGAATTATTTTCATCCACTACGCAATTAAAACAGTATTCTTTTCATTCATTTCAGATGTTGAATAGGAAATCTAAATGGATCAGTAACTGATTAACCAAAATCCTGAGAAAGCACTTAGAGGAAACAAAAGTATTTCTGTCAGTAACTTATAATGGTAGCTCATAAATTGCAATTAAGGTACTCTGAAACTCTCTAAGAACTTACTAATGAAAAAAAAATAAAAACAAAGAACCCTGAAAGCAGTATGTTATTTTGCTGCATGAGGAAAGTCTCTAGATTCAGCTGGAAAAGATCTCAGTAGTGGAAATATTTGGATTTATTTTTTCTGGGCTACAGCAAGCTTGAGGAAAATCCCAGCCTGTATTTACCAAGTTTGCTTTCTTGCTGTAAACTTTGCTGAGGAAAAATCGCGTGGCTTTGCTGAATGAAGAGGGAATTCCTGTAACTTCATGAAGTTTTAATAACATTTTAGGTAGGACTGGCCATTCAGCTTGTTTTGTTTAGTTTCCTTTCTCTGCTACATGGATCAGATCAATTACCAGTCTAACCCAGCCTGTGCCTTCAGCAGCAGATGATGATACTTTGGGGAAGCACAACAGCTGGGCCACTTTCTCCTGTTCCATCTACTTCTATTCTGCACTTCACCCATCTCCAGCTGTAATGATTGTCAGAGATGTTGTGGGGTATACAGTGAAGATGAAACAGTAGCAATAGCAGATGAAGCTGTCTGGAGTTTCTTTGACACTTTTCCTGCTTTGTAGTACAAAAAAAATGTTATATTTTTAAAACAAGGCGATACAAAACAATCTTTCAGTTGACTCTCACAACCTCTAATACCTCTCACTTATCCACTTTTCTTTTTAGCTAAATGTATTTCTCTCTTCATGGCAAAAAATAAAAAAAGCCATTTTGGTTAATACTTGTAGAAAACATTACTCTAAAAAAATTTGGGCAAGAGCAATGCAAGAAGAAAAGTACAATATTTAAGTAGTTCAAATTCACAGAAAAAAAAAAAAGGAAAAGAAAATACTTGCCAGACTTTGAGGGTTGCCATATTTGCGCCAGTAAAGTTTGAGAAACATGGATTTTTGCCTTTGGCCATGACCTCAATCCTCCTTGACAGGCTGAGCAGAGCTTCTGAAGTGCACTGGGACCCTGTCCAGAGTCACTGGCATTGATGAGAAGGCTTCCCTGGAGGTGGGCTCTGGTAGCACAGCCAGGGAAGCTGCCTGCCTCCTGTCAGAAGCCTGTCTGCCCAGAACGGAGTACCAGGACAGCCTGGAGGGACAGAGCGGGCCCTACAGCCACATCGTTAGAGCTCTGCATCTGCTTTGGCTTCAAAAGATGTTTGGAGATCATGTCCCTACTGGAAATCAGTGGCAGGTTCCCAGGACCTCAAAAACTTGTGCCCTAACTAGTGCCAACTGAAGAAAAAAGTCAAACACAAACTAGCCCCAAATAGGAAAGCACTGTAGAATATTCTGTTTTGTTCAATTTATTAGTTTTATATTAACTGTTATCTGCTATTTCTAATGCTTTTGTAACATTAAATAAAAGCATATCTCCACTGAGATGTGACTGAAGGGTGTCCCAATGCCTTTCCTGAGGTGTTACTGAATTTAGGAGGTGCTACTATCCACTGATCATCAATCAAGGAGAATTTCTTCAGGGAGAGAGTGTTTTCAGAGAAAGCATCTGCATCTTTATGCAGAAATAGCTATCAGCTAAGGTCTAAACAGTTATTCTTAGTGAAGTGATAGAGTTTTTGCTAACAGTGTTTAATCCTTCAGTTACCTGCTTAAATTACATTTTCTTTTCTGATGCAGATAATGTACTAAACAGAGATCTGGGATTTGTCCTTTCTCTTTCTCAGTGATAAGTAGAAACCAACTGTATTCCTCTCTCAAGACATGTGAGGGGTTGATGGAAAAGTTGGCAATAGAATGACACCTCTCCATTGGTGCTTGTGTTTCTATATTTTTATAAAAATTGTTCTATCAAGTGTTCAAAAAAAATTAAGCCCATATTTCATGCCTTGTTCCTTTGGCCCTAATACATTTCTCGAGTCTCAGTAATGTGAGTATTGACTCTTCACTGCTTATCTTGTGCGTGCTTAGTAATCTGATACTCACTTGAAATGTAAAACTCATGGGTGGCATTTGTTTATCTGATTTGATACAATTTTTAGCAGATTCTGCCTTCTGACGGATACTCTGTCACAGTGTTTTAAGGGGAAAAAATGTGGCAGATAAATTCCAACTTCAGGCCCTCCTCTAGCATCTTCGACAGGTCTGTAAAAACAAACTGATGGATGATGTCACAGGAGCCCTGAAGGAGCTGCACAGTAATGACCACGATCATCAGGCAGAATACTTTCTCATCAATCTCAGCCAGGAGAGAAAGGACTGTTATTTTAATGCAGTAGGAACATTTTTAATGGGGTGTTTAATGGGGTTCAACACATCTCCTATTTACCGGTAATATATTGAAACGTATCAGGGGAACAATTTCCCTTAATAATATTTTTAAAGAGTCCAGTCTAGAACTTGTTTGTTTAGATGTGCATCTTTTCAGTTATTTTGAGCATTTTCATCTTCCAGGTTTTGTCTTAAACAGGACCCGTAAATGATAGCTAGTTTTCTTCTCACACGAAGTTTAGACTGGACTACATCTAAAGAAACAGTTTTGTGCCTTTGAATTTTGTTGTAAAATTTTCTGAGAGGTGATACATTATCTGATTTGCAAGCATGGCAAAAGTGGTGTGGAAATTTCAGAAAGTGTTTACTATATGGAATAAAGAAACAAACAATTTTAGAAGTTAGAGCCCTTTTACATTGCTATTGTCTGTGTTACTTTTATGTAAATTTAAGATAATTTACTTTTTATTTTTTAATTACTTCAACTAGTTCTTTATGTACTGCATGGAAATAATAGGAAACATTTATTGTAGTGGAAATCATCTGTCTGGCTTTTCAAGCAGTGCTATTTATCTATGTCTTGTTTCACATCCCCAGCAGAGGTTTGCACATTGAATGAAATGCTGCTTAGCTCTGTACCCCTTACTCAGGGCAGTTGGATCTGCAGTTACATGTGTGCCCACTGTACCCTCGTGGAGTCCCTGGTTGTACTTGACATGTATTGCTGAATCTTTTCTGGAAGGCAGTGCAATTTCTGAATACTCAAGTAGTAAGGGAAAATAATTTTTCTCCTAAAATAAATCTTTGTGTTTAGTCAGTGAGTATTCCTGTGTATTGCCTTCCAAACCAAAGGAGAAAGGTACCTCTTCTGTCAGCTGCTCTAACCCTGCCTCTAATTGCATAATTTCCAGATCCAGCACTCCCTGTGTACCAGTGACAGGGACACACAGGGAACCTTCATTGTTTCTTTAGGCCTGCACAAAGATCAGTTGTGCTGAATCCCTGAGGTATCAGAGTCAGCTCTATCTCCAGAAAACATTTCACTCCAAAAAAGGCAAAGGGGGACAGTTCTTCTCTTTCTGAATGAAAACACTTGTATTCCTCTTTCAGTCTCATTGGTTTGGAATCTGTCATTGTACATAGGCATGGCTAGCTTTCTGCTTTATTTTTTTTTTAATCAATGCATTTAAAGTAGCCTGCCTTCATTTTTGCAGGACTTTAGTAATGAGTAATCTTGCTTCTTGAAGAGTGGACTTGCAGGAGCAAATACACTGTATATTGGAATTTGGAGCTTCTGTGTGATGTCTAGCTGCTGAAAAGTTTAATCTTCTTGATGAACTAATTTTTTTAGATGAAGTGGGTCTTTGTATCCTGACTATAGTCAGAGTCTGAAGGTTTGCAAAAAGAGTTCATTAATTTGTCTCTGTTATTTAGAATTCACCTGTTGTTACAATCAATCAGATGAGTAAAACAGAGATGTGGAGAATATAGACCATGAATGGATATTTTGTTCTGACCCATAATCTAACAGCAGACTGTCAGGTATCTCCACTGACTCTATTTACAACTGTCTGCAATTGAGACAGAAAATATTGCTCAATTAGATAAAAAATGAATTTTTAATTAATTATTCAGTGCTGTCTTGCAGAACTGGAATGTGTCCAATTGGTACCTGGAAGTGACCTCCTTACACATACAATATGATGAGTTGAATGAATTCAGCAGTTGCATCCAAGGAGGATGTGGTATATATCCATTCTCCTCTAAAAAGTATATTGTTGACAGCCTGCTGTTCTCAGTATTCTTTCTGTGCACTGGACTGAGATTTTTTCATTTCATGCATCATCATTCACAGCTTGCAGGAGTAATTCCACAAAGTCAGTACATATCCCTCATACACACAAACAGAAGAGGGAACAATATATTTTTGCTGTTGTTTTTGAAAGCCAGGCACATTTGCATAGATTTAATTTTCCTTTTCACCTGCTAGTGAAGTCTATTGGGCGAGAAAGTAGAACAACTTCTAGTTATTTTAAGCTGTTTGTAAGCTTGAAGTCCATTACTAATTTGTTACAGAGTTTGATTTTCTTTACGGTTTTTATCACTTCAGTTAATATGGAAAACAACCTTGATTTAAAAGAAGGGGTATTGTGTAGTCTAGCTGAAATCACCTTGATAATGCTTCACCCCTAAGAGTTAAGACATTAAATTAAAACTTGTGAGGTAATTATATTCTTGGCTTTGATCTGGGTGTGCATATGGACTTACAGGGCCATTTTCTGCTATGTAGCCTTTTCTATTGATTCATGAGGATCAGCAAGGAATTGGTTCATTCCTCTGAGAGTTTCCTAGCATGTGGAAGTCCTCAGCTGGTGAGAAGGGAATATCTGGGGTGGGGGGGCAAGAAACTGCTGTTCTCTGGGCTTGACCTTAGTATGCCTTTTGCTACCTGCTATGGTTTAAAACATCAAAATTACCTTATGAATGTGCTGATATCAAGTTGACATTTTGCATCTTTGTGGTGGAAAATGCAATATCTTTTTCCTTTAGTCAAGGTGTGCAGCATGCTGCTCATGCTGCTCATGCTGCTCATGCTGCTCATGCTGCTCA
>JAHLSL010000008.1:19862456-19928491 GCA_025920805.1 Petroica traversi | reverse complement strand
CATGCTGCTCATGCTGCTCATGCTGCTCATGCTGCTCATGCTGCTCATGCTGCTCATGCTGCTCATGCTGCTCATGCTCCAGGCTGTAGCTGGGGACCTCTGGCAGCAGTGTCAAACTGAGGATCTCCCACTGCTGCTTTTCCTTCCTGTCCCTTCCCCGATCTCTATCTGCTGGCTCATATCTTGTGAAACCTGTCAGTGGTGGAGTCGTACTGAGAGCAGGGCATGAATGAAGAAACAGCATCCCGTGGTAGAGATGGCAGGTGGAAAAAGTGACTCCTGGAACTGCCTGTTTCACTGCATGCCTCTGAGACCTCAGTACCACTGCTTGGAAGGTGTGGGAATATAATGACCAGGGTACCATCAGCAGAGAAGGGGGATATGTGCATCTCTGTCATGTGCTATGTGTGCACAGGGACACCCATCCATTTCTGTAAAAGCCAGCTGAAAACCCCCATGATTCTTGACTAGAACACAAAGTGTTAGGGTTGAACTGAGGCTGAACTGCGTGGTCTGGAGACTGATAAAATAAATATGTGATTTGTTACTGATTAAAGATGTATGTGTTTATGAGGGAGAACAGCAGGGAGTTCTGAGAGGCAGACAGAGTAATGGGGAATTAACGGCATCAATGCCATGTTTCAAAACAAGATGGAAAAGAAGGGGGCTGTTTTGAGGCTTATTGCTGATTCCAAGAGAATCAGTATTAAGAAAAATCTTGCTGTTTTGAATTTTTTTTTGCTTGAGGTAAATTACCTCGTACATCCTTTAATATTAAAGACAGCTGCATCAAATTTATGTGAGATTGGTCGTTCTGACTGGCCAAGTAAAAAAGAAAATTGTTTGGGTTTTGATTTTGGGTTTTTTAATCTGTTTTCAATTGGGTGTTACCTTTTTAGAAGCACTGTATCATAAATTCACATTTTCAGGTTAAACCTGCTTCAGCACTGAATATTGCTCACTTAGGATAAACATGAGTACATATGGCAATTGTGCCCTGGTTTCTAGAAGTCAGATTTTTTTCTGCAGAATTGTTTTTTAGTTGGTTGATTAGTTGGTTTTAAAATTACTGATCTGTGGCTTTGAAACTGCATCCTAAAGCATAATATATGGTCTGAAGTAAGGTATGTTATTTCACATTTATATCTCTATAGATTTTGAGGGAATGATTAATAAGTATAATAATATCATCTAATAATATATAATTAATATCTTAATGTGATATTCTTTATTATCTCCTAGTCTGAGCAAACATTTGCTGCATATGCATCCAACTCATGCTCTGAGGATGTCTAAGTCCTTGGATGGTAAGGTTGTTTAAAGGCCATGTGGCAGCTCACAATGGTACAAACTTTTGATAGAGCTTCTAAGCCAAGACCGAATTCTTGTGGAAAGTACAGGCACTGCTAGAAATTGCTAGAAAAAGCCTCAGTTTGTGTGAGCTGTGCAGTGGCTGAGGTGCTGTGCAGTCACCAGGTACCTGTGCTGGTGTGACCTCTACAGGACCTTTGTCTTCCACATGAGAGGGAAAGTCATCATTGTAATCAAAGCACTTTTGTGTGCTTCAAGCTTTTAGAAATAATATATATTTATCTTTATTGGTATTTTGACAGAAAAGAGAATTTCTAGGTTTTTAACTGAGCAAGTTTTGTTTCAGCCTTTTTTCTAAACTCAGCATAAAGGGAAATGTGAGTACAATCCTTGTTGATGTTTCTGACTGTATCTGTATTGTGTGTTAACACTCTTTCCTTTATCTAAGCAAAGAAATTAAATCCTTTTTTTCCAGTTTCAGCAATATTGCTTGAATAATGTGCCAGGTAAAGATTGGACTCTGCTCCCTTCAGCAGTACAGCACTGCAAGCAATGATTGTGTACTGTTTTGAATGTTTTGAATTCTTCTTAAGTAGCTTAGTGTTTCCTGATACTAAGTAGTTTGTTAAAGTGTTAAAGAGACCCAGGAGTAGGGACCAAAAATATCGCAAGAACTGCAGGCCTTGCCTTTCCTTAGCACTAATAATTCCCTCCCCAGCTCCCCGGCAACACAGGAGCCTTTGGCAGGGCTCTGGCAGCGAGGCAAAGGCCCAGGCCAGGGGCTCCGTGCAGAGTGGGAGAGTGAGCCATTGAAAGCACCAGCACAGCAGGGAGAGACAGACCCTGAAGATGCTGGACCCGCAGAGTTTTTCAGCACCTGGTAGTTTGTGTATGTGGCCAATACTGACAGAGAAGTTAAACCTTTGTCCTTAGTTCTCCCTTTTTTTCTTCTCCTTTGTAAGGGAATTTGATCTGTGCTGAGTCTGAGGCTCAGGAAACCAAGCTGCAGTGCTGCCCTGTGTGCCTGTGAGCAGCCTCCCAGACCATCACTTTGTAGCCTTGGGCAGGACCAGGATCCTGCTTTCTGAGGCATGAAACCAATTAAAAATCTGCCCAGGAAGTCACGAGGACTTGCTTTGCTAAAGGTTGCAAATGGATAGAAGTGCTGCTTATCATCTTTATTTTTATCTAAGCCACCATATTTAGGGTCAGGAGTACTTGCCAAAGACTTGCAACATTGTGAAATGAAATATGTCTTGCCTCTGCTTCTTCAGAAGATGAGCTACTTCCACAAAAATCCCAACCCATGGCTGGAAACTATTTAAACTTGGCCTGTAGCAGAAAGATCTTTTTCTTAGTGATAGTTGAAATTTTATAAAATTATGCTAATGAAATATGATTTTAAAAGCTTGATCTTACATTTGACAAGTTCAAACTAGCATGTCAAATTAGTCTCTAATACTAAATCTTATTTTGTTTTCCAAGTTTCAATTCACTTAAAAGTCATGACACAATTTGATTTTTATTTTCAGTCAGGAAAAGAGAGTGAAATATTTGTGTAACATTTTTAAACATTGAAAGGATGTTATTAGTTCTACTTTCAAGGATGATCAGTTTGTGTTAGTAGGGATAGGATTAAGCTCAAGGAAATGAAACTAAGTACCTTAGAGTGAGAAATTACCTCTCTCTAAACGTTCCTTCCCTTTTTTTTTGACCGGTTCTTCCAAGTTTGAGCAAGAATAAAATATTTGATCATCATTTAATACTTTCAGAGGAATGCAGCACAGTAAAAATCTGTACCTAAAATCTAAGCATTTTACCAGTCCTGTATAATAGAAATAATTTAGTAACAGTTTATGTTCAGTTATAATGAGACATGCACACAAACCAAGGTAGATTAAAACTCAGAGTCCAAATTCTGATCTTAATTAATACTGGTGTAAATCTGCAGTAAACTCACTGAACACAATATTACAGCAGGATCTCTGAAAATAGATTGGGGTGTCAATGTACCACAAAATACTGTGCTCTTCTTGCTCATTTAACACAACTCCATTTGTGTAATAATGTAAAGCTAATTGTCCAACCCTAAGTTAGCCCATTATATTGGTCTGTAACTCTTAATTAACAGAACGAGCCTTTGAGTAATTTGGAAGTACACTGTATTTTAAGTTCACAAGGAATTGAAGATGTATGAAATTAAAGATAACATCACACGTAAGTCATTAGAGTGACAAGTTAATTCTGTATCCTAAACACTTGATTTAGCAGCACAGTTCATCGCTGCCAGCTACACAAGCAGCTCTCATGCATGAGGAGACAGCTACAACACCTCTTCCCCCCTGGCTGCAAGGACAGCTCCTTCAGAGGGGCCTGGAGGCTGCCTGGGCCATTGCCAGCCAAGCCACTGCGAATTAAAACAGAAATTTATTTCCCCTGCCCTGCCTCTCCAAAGGTAGCTGTGCTCTCAGATTAAAATCTGACAATCATTAGAGTGTCAGACGAAGAAGCAGAAATATAGAATAATTATGTCATATTTGTAAAATTCAGTTGTCATATTTTATAGTTCACAGTTAACTGTCTTTGCAGTCATAACAGTGCAGCTTTCAAAAGCATAGTAAGATAGTATTACTTGAATGAAAATTCCTTGTTTAAAACTTTTCTACAGCTTTAAACTGAGTTTTTCAACACTCAGTGGTAATAAGGCACCTTGTTATCCCAATGGCACAAACACTATTGTGTTCAGAGCATATGATAAATATGATTGTCACATCTTATGATAAAGACTTTTGTGTAATTTTAACCTATCATTAGGATACAAGAATAGGATACCATAATTCTTACTTTTATTATTATAATTTTACAACCAGAAATTGCTGTGTCAGATATATATCTTAGCACCTGATGCAGTGATGAGAAGACAGCAGGAACTCTTTGCACTGAAAGGGTGAACTCCTGCCCCAATGTCCTGGCAACACGAGTTCTGACCAGTCTTTTGTCATTTTGAACAACATCACTTTCAAGCCACTATAGAGTTTTATTACAGAAACTTTAAAAAAAAACCTACTTGGAAGTTTGACGTTGCTCTAGTTGTTATGAAGAGGGAAGGCACATTTGTCATGGGCAAAAAGGAATTTTAAGTTTTCCTCTCCAGTAACTCTTCAATGGAAACCAAGTTGATGCAAAAGTATTTTGTAGATCCTTGCTTCTTGTAATTCATGTTCTTGAACAGAAAATAGAATCTGACTTCAGATCTGAAATTTAAAGTGAGACTCACCTCTTTTCCTCCTTTCCGTCCCCAGGAGACATGGGAAAATCAAAACAAAAATTTCTAAACTCACTTTCACTGGTTTCCCAATACAATAATGTACATCTTCAAATGCATTAGTCTTTTAAAAATTTATAATGTACCTTGGGAAGGGTGGAGATCTCATTCAGTCATGGCTATGTGTTTTTCCATATTTTTATCACTACCTGCCTTCCCAGTGGATCCCAGGCTGGGCTGACAGAGGGCTGTGGTTGTCACCCAGTGCCCCACAGCCACCTCCCAGCTCTGGCACTCACAGAGCTGAAGCTGCAGCCAGGGAGACCAGGGGCACAGGGCCACCAGAGATAGGACAAGTCCTAGTCAGCTCTGCCCAACACAAGCCCAGAGAGCTCCTGGGGCTCTGCTCTCCAGGACAGTGCAAACCTATGGCCTCTTACTGGAAATGGTGGAAGTCAAGGCCACACCAGTCACATTTATGCTGGACATGACAGAACTACTGGCATTAGCAAGGGCACATTGAAAATGGAATAGAAATGTCCTGTCTGGCAATAGAAAATGGAATAGAAATCTCACCCTGTGAGAACATGGGTACTGCCTTTTAAACCACTCTTACCTCAGATCCCATATTAAGGGACTAAGTGTAACATACTCTGTTTGGATGTCTTCATTTAGGACCACTCAGCTTCAGAAAAGATTCAATATGCTTTTTTGGCTAAAGCTATGGTGGAGACCATATGAAAAAAGGCATTAATGCATTTTGTCCTTCTCCTATAATCTGTGTTAATTTTCTATAATCACCCAGACAAAACTGAAAGAACAAACCAACCCTGCATAAGAGAATAAATGCATTTCAGGACATGAAAACAATTTTACATTTACTTGTCATCTGCTTTCTGGGTTCAGCAGAAAAAAACCTGAATCTCCCCCCCCCCCCAAGCTGTGCTAGATGACAGGAAGATATTTACTACTGTATTTTCTTAGAAAATCAGAGGAAATGAGTCCTCCTGCTCCTATTTCCTGCATGGGTGTTCTAACTATTAGATCTAGTACTGTCACCTGGAAAAAAGAAAACAAAAGGCAGAGTGAACTTCCTTCAGTTTTTTAAAAGAAGAGAAGTGAGTAGGTAATGTGGACATGAAGAACCAAGAGACACTTCCTCTTCAGGGGCAGGACACTTGACCTCACTCTGAATTTATTTGCTAGTTGTTGAAGAAAATATGATGTTTAGGCAGCTCAGCATCTGCACGGCAATCAACGTGAATTCTGCCATATTCTTACATTGCTCTCTGCTCAGACTCTCCGCACCATGTTCAAGGTTCCATATTTTGTTTACACATCTTTATTTAATTCTTTGTTTTATAAGCATTTTTATTACACCTAATTTTTAACCTCTCTGTCCCTTCCTGAAATCAGGGGGCAAAAGCCAGTGCATTTGTACTATAGAGGTTATATGCATCTGGTGTAAAGCATTCAGATAGTTCGATTAAAATATAATTATGGAGGAAGATTAATGTTTCTTAGAAATAATAATCTGAGCCTGATCTTGTGGAAGAGTTAGAACTGAAAATACTGGTTTTGAAAAGGGATGTTGGTGTTCAGAAGTCCATTTTGAACTGAGAAAGATAAGAAAATTGTTCTGGCAGGTGTGATGGTTACAGAAATGTGTGGTGTTTTATGGCTGAAATAATCCTGAAGGAACTTAATCTTGCAGAGCTGGTAGCACTGATATTTGGTATGCTACAGCTGCAGCAGCATGGCCAGAAAATTTAAATTCACTGTGACAGTTCTTAAGGTGGCATTAAATAGAAATTAGCAATTTGTAAAAGTGTTTTCCAGTGTTTTATCAAAGGAGTGGATGATGCATAGGACAATAAGTCAAGTTTCAGGAAGTGTGTTCTAATTAGGCTTTTGGAAATATGATTGTTTTGATTCATGTGGGAATTGCAAATAAGAACTACCAGAGCAAGTGGCTCACTAACAATCTGAAACCAAAGCATTGTTTTTCCCTCCAAGTATTCGGCACATTAAAATTACTCTTATAGTAGTATCATGTTGTAAGTTTCAAAAATTAACTTCCAAGAATGTGCTCTCTTACTGTTACAGAAAAATAACATTTTTGTTTCATGTAGGACTATAAAGATCTGTAGAAACAGAGGATTTTAAAGTGGTAGTTAAGTGTATTTTTCACTTTTAGCAGATTGATGGATTTTTAAAAATCAGTCTAGTCATATCCCTGAAACCTAAATTATGAAATTTTGCTTTATAAGTTTTATATTAAAATTCCATTATGTTGTTTATAAATAGAATAGAAATAAAAAAATCTAATGAGATAATAATTTTTCAGTTTATTCGGTCCCTGCTTCTCTTTGTTACTTTTAGTGTGTTAATGCTTGTGTTCCCTTTTGTGGTTTTTTTTTTTAGTTAACCTTTATTTGCACTCAATCTCTTGTAGATGCAGTTCAGTTAAGGTTAACAGTATTTGACATCTATCTATCTATCTGTAAAATGAAGAGGGAAAAAGGCGGGTATTTTTGTTTTGTTTCATTTTTTGGGTTTTTTTTTAATAAATGTAAAAGTTCTAGAAATACTTCCCCCCCCCCCATACTTTATTATATCGAATGGTGTCATCTCAAATAGATATTTATTTAGTATGTTCTAGCCTGTATAAACAGGAGAATTAATCAAAGTACATTTTTGGTCATCGTTCCTTAGGAAACATGTTGTCAATAACTAAACATTTTTTAGCATGCAAACCCTTGATCAGAGACATACTGTGTTTCCTGGCAATCAACAATATTGAAGGAACTGGCAAGGTGTTTTGGAGGACACTGAAAGCTGTTAGTAGCACCTGAATGAGAAGGTTTTACTCTCTTTCCCTTTGCTGCAGACACAAAACCCCTTCTGGGTCATGTTAGACACTCATGGTCAGAGTGCTTGTTATAGAAACCGCTAATTTTTTTAATTTTTGGATAGGGTCCCATAACCAGTACATCTCAGAAGCCCCTCCTGCAGACTCCTCTGTAGCAGGTATTTATCCTGTGCCGTGGGGGCAGCTGGGGGTTGGCTCTTGCCTCCAGCTGCCCTGTTCTCACCTGTGCAGGTGACTAACAGGAGTTTCTGGACCATCCAGGGAACTGAGCATGCACCCAGGCACTGCTCTGTCATTCAGTTATGCAACTCTAACAAAAGGATTTACAAATTCCATAGCTCTTACCCCAGAGAGAAAATTGTTCTCATTTGTCACAGTTAAATACCAAGCACAGGTGCAAAGTCTGGTGCTTGCTTAAGTTCCTGAATATACTTTTGCAGTAACAGAAGATGGATAAATGAGAAGAGATTGTTTTCCCATTATTTCAAAATGAGGTTTTAATCGAAGTTATGAAGGCTCTTCAGATTCAAAGGTTACATGGGCTCATCATGATTTGCTGGTACTTTAAAAAGATGCACATTGGTAGTCAATGTGCCAGTCACGTACTTGCAGTTCTTAACTTCCACCATCTGTGATCAAGATGACCTTGGTTCTTACCCTTTCCAAATAAAATGTATGGTTCTTTTACTGAGATTTTTCGGTAAAATGTGTGATCGTAAAGTAGTTCAGCATTTTTGCTGAATGATAATCTGCTTGGAAGCAGCAGAGAGCCGAGGGAAATTGAGTCCTCAAGTGTTATCCTCATGTGCAAGAAGCGAGAATCCAAGGCTGAATTTCTGCTTTCAGTGTCTTGACTTTAAATTGCAGGCACCCTCAAATGAACTGCTGCTTGTTTTATAAGAGAGAGTAATTATTGCACTTATAAGTAAATTTGTGATTTGTCGCTCTTTACTTAAGTGCTAACATTTTTAATTACATTAATTTAATTACATTAAATTACATGCAAATTGATTACATTATAGTATTTAATGTAACTTTCTGACATGGGGTGTTCTCAAGAAATTGCAAAGACAATTAATACATTTTCATGAATTTTTTTATGTTTTTGTAGCCGGTTTCTATTTAGAATTTAAATGGAATAGGGGTTTAAATTTAAATGAAGGGAAAAAAACTTAAAATACTTCATAGAATAGTTAGAAAAATCCCAATCTTTCTTTGCTCCTCAAGATCTATGAAGTCCTATCTCAAGAAAGAGATAAAAAAACACCAAAATAACTTAGAGATAGTTATAAAATTATCTTATTTTTTGCTTTAGGCAGTTAATGAAACTTCTTGAAAAGTCTTCAAAAGTAAGTCAATAAGAATAATAATTTTTAAAGTCCCTTATATCTCTCAATATTAAAACATTTCTTATAATAACAAACATCTAGTGGTATAAGTGATAGGTAGAGGCCCTAATGGCCAGATCCAGAAGAAAATGATCCTGTATCCGAATTCAGCTTGTTTTAATACAGAGCTTAAGAAAAGTTGCAATCTGTTTTCTGCACTGGGATTTGTAAAAATGAGCTAATTCTGTTAAAGGGTAATGACTGCTTCATAACTGAATTAATGTTAGTGCTGTAATAATACCTGGGGTTTGTATCTTCTGATGTAACTGATTCATCCATGTTAGTAACTACACTTTCTCTCCATGTCAGGGAATTAAGAGATGCATCAAACTATGCCAAAGGGAGAAAGAGCGATAATTATTTTTGTGTAAAAGCTGGCTTTGCAGTGTCTCCTAGAATGCTTACCTAGAACATCCTAAACTGTTTATGCTAGAAGGTAAAAATTTTTCAAAATGTAGGTTCTTTATGTTGAGTTTTTGGGATGCTGTCTTGGGTGTTTGAGGACTGCCATGGTACTGCAAGTGGAAAGACTCTCTTTGGATGAACTGCAGTGATCCCTTCCAGGGTTGTAACACACACCAATGTTTGTTTAAATTATGGGAAATAGGGAAATAAAGCTAATAAAAGTTTTATTAGTTGTAATAAAACTCACAATGCAGTTTAGGCATAGCTTGGTTCCAGCAGCAGCAGTTTTTATAGCTGAGTTTCCAGGCCCTGCTTTGACTGATCCTTCTTGGTGGGCTCAGAGTGTAACTCAGAGAGAGCTCATTCTAAAGGGTCACTGGTGCTGTCTGTGCTAAAATCTGCCAGCATTGCCAACCCAGACCTCTCTGCGTGGCAGGGATGAGAAACACATTCAGGATATGATTTCCAGTTTGATCTAAAAATTTATTTAGAATAACATGAAGTGCAGCTGACTGAAAGCTTAACTAGTTAATTTATGGCTCCTAGACAGTTTTTATTCAACATGTTAGTGATTGTTAAGATATAAATTATCTTCAGCCCTAACTGCAGCATTTTTAAAGAAGAATAATAAACATGCTCTGAACACAACTAAAAATCTTTGTCTTAATATAGACCTAGAATAAGCTCTGTCTGATTAATTTTGAATAGTTTTCCATATAAAAATGAACTGCTCAAAGATTTTTCTGAAAAAGAGTGCATTTCACTTTCTTTTTCCTATTTCTCAATCACTGCAGCTCAGTATCTGCATCTCTGAGTCAGGTTGGCTCCTCAGCTGCATCCTTTAAAAAGTACAAGATTCTTCCACTAGGAGAATATGAAAATGGTCAATGCAATTACGTTGATGAGTTGTGGCAGCCTTTCTAAGTTGAAATCTTTTGGGGGTTTGGGTCTAATCTTTTGGCATACACACTTCTGTTCAAAATCTGGTGCCTGGTTAAAAAAACGACAGCAAAAAAAAGTTGATCCCAAATTTTGAAACAACAAATGTTGTCACAGCTTCACAGAAACAATTGGGAATATTTTAAACTCCATTTAATACATTTTAACAGCTATTTGAAAAAATACTTGAATGTACTTGTGCCTGCTGTTTCCTGCATAGTTGTCTTCCAACACTTGTTGAATGCTTTTTATTTTTTATTCCTAGTGGGAGAAAAAGGGTACTGGAACATGTAAAAATGTGCAAAAGCTGCTCATTGAGAAAACAGACTTTTGGCTGCCCTTAGCAACAGCGCAAGTTATCCATGATAAGGAATGGCAATAATTGTCAAGTGTAAGATACATGTTGGTTTGGTGAGTACAGGTGCATACAAAATGGCTAAGAAATAGCTACACAGTGCTTAGACAGGGGCAGGAGTATACAGAATATTTCTTTCATACAAGGAAGAGCAATTGAATTCATTTGCAAAAGCTTGTTTCAGTTCTAAAATCTACTCCATGAGAAATGTAAAGGCAAAAACTGTCAATTACTTCAAAGGGAGGATGCTTGAAATTATTGTGTTTTTTTAAATTGCATTTTATTTAGTCAGTTTACTGCAGGATTTTTATATATTTATTAAAAATTCAATATTTTTTAGTTCTTTTATTCCGGTTTTATGGAGAGTTGATAACCATGAGCCCATTCTGTTCCAACCAAGTTATATTTACAGGGGAGAAGTAGCAAGTGTCCCTGCTGAGCCATGATTTACAAGGTAAATAGCAAATGCCAAAGATTAAGTGATGGTTTTCCCTTGTTTGGTGCTTAAGGGAAGAAATAGGGTTACTTCTCTGTTTAACTTGGGCTAAGTAATGCCACTCTTACAGTGTATCATTCTGTGCAAGTGCTTCAGTTCTTTAAGATGGGCATCTTGGGAACTGAACATGTCAGGAATAAGTGTTTTAAGCATGATGCCCTTTCTAGTTGAGGGAAATAACTTTTTCCTGTCCTTTTCTTACTTCAGACTGAGGATTTTAAAATTCGTCAGCAAAAAAAACCAAAAAACAACAACTTGAGTGGTGAGGGAAAGTTCCTACTGAAAATCTTTCCAGCCTGGCTATGATCAGCCTGGTTGACTGTATAAAATAGAATTTCATGTTAGCTTGTTGACTGCTGTGGTATCTAAAGTGTATTTTAACATGAAGGTAATAATACTGAATTTTATCTCTGGGTGAATTATGCAGACACCAAAAATAGCAGACTTCCTGAAGTAAAATTCCTTAAACACAGCGAATTTTCAAGTTTGCTCTGTATAGAAAGCTGCTGAAATGTAACTCAGAAAACCAGAATAATTCTGGGCACTTTCCATGTGCAGGAAAAGCCCCCAATATGCTGCATGTTTTTGTTGCTGTCCTTTGGATAACAACAAGCACTGCTTCACCAGCTCGGAGCACTATCCATACCGGATTGTTACTTTAGGAACACTTCACTTTCGTATGCTAAAGAAATAAGAATCTACTTGAATTTTCAGCAGCAGCAAGACAGAAATTGAATAATGAGGGCTTTAATTTAGGGGACTGGAGACCCAGCCCACAGATGAGGAAGTGTTTAAAAGAAAAGCAGGCCCAAGGGTTGGTTAGGGCTATGGAATCACTAGAATTATAAAACCAAAACATATATCATGAAACTGAACATTCTGTTGGACAGCTTCATGACACTTAAGAAAGTCAGGAAAGGTGAGAAAGTGGGTTATGCTGTAAGACATGGTGATTATCTTGTTGAGAGCTTGCAGGAATAGAGTCATAGAGTGTGAATTGTAATGGACCTTAAAACTCCCTGTCATGGGCTGGAATGCCACTCACCTGGATCAGTGTGCTCAGGGCATCATCCAGCCTGGCCATCACCACTTCTGGGGATGGGGTTTCCACAGCTTCTCTGGGAAGCCTGCTCTAGCCCCCCTTTAAGTACTGGAAGACTACAGTGAGGTCTTCCCAGAGTCCTCCCTCCCCCAGGCTGAGCAGCCCCAGCTTTCAGCCTGTCTTTGCAGGAGGCGATGTTTTAGCACTGACATTGTCTTGGTGCCTCCTCTGGCCCCGCTCCAACACAGCCAGGTCCTTCCCATGCTGAGGACTCCAGACTGGATGCAGTGCTCCAGGTGGGCTCTCACAAGAGCAGAGCAGAGCAGAGGGGACAGTCCCATCCCATGACCTGCTGGTGGCCCAGTTTGGATGCAGCCCAGGGCTGAGAACACACACAGCTGGCTCGTCCCCAGGACTTCATGAGGGTGGCAGTTAAAAATCAGGAAGATATTTGTAACAAAATATTCCTTCAAATTAAAGGCAATTGGGCATTTTTCAGGTAATGGTGTCATCCTGACTTGCTTGTGAAAAAAGTGGAGCACATTGACTTACTTTTTGAGACTTACTGACTCTTGTGACTTGCATACGTTTATTACCATCTAGTGGGAACTGAATCTCCAGGTGCTCTACCATCTGTTTGGAAAAAGTGCCTGGTTCCTGACTTTCAATTTTGTAAAGGAAAAGTAATACTTAATATTTAGGGATTACTTAGAAAAGCAAACATGTTTGTAAATACTAATTAATATCTCTCCTCTTCTAGTAAGGGGGCTTTTTTATTTTGTTTAATTTGAAAATTACACTTGTGTGTCAAAGATTTTCAGTTCCCTATCCCTACTGCAGAGAAAAGGGAGCCTAAATTTTCTCCAGGAAATTATAATTGTGAGGGCTTTGGTAAAATTAGGTTTCACAAGTTATATTAGTGTCTTTGTTAACAAATACAATTTCTTGTTCAAACTAGGTAATATAATCATTAATATATGCTAGTTCCAAATGCTACTTATTCTCTGCTAGGGCTGGGCAATGGAGTCCAGAGATGGCAATATTTTGTTTATGCAGGGTGGTGTAGATTTTTATCTTGTATCTTCTGTACTTCAGCATTTTTTTCCCCGGAACCCTTTAATTTTGTATATATTAAAAGTGTACATGCAGCCTCTCAACAAAAATTAGAACTTCTGTTGTATTGAGTACCTCCCATTCATACAGTAATAAATTATCCTCCCCTCGTCTGGATGGACAAGATAGGCAAGTCTGGTATTCAGGTAATGATTTTATCTCCATTTAAATTAGAGACAGAGTTGCTCTTTTCTGGATTTTTATCTACAGAATTGTTTTATTAAGGCTCAAGAATTGTTAAATAGTTGATGAGGAAACAGTTTAATTTGACAGTGCCAAAATTGGGACATGAACCCATTGGTTTAGGACTACAGAGAAGCTTTGTGGAGACAAGCTCTGCTCTGAATCCTAACTGGCTCCGTTTTTGGCCAGAAATTTGAATTCCAAGGTTCTCTTTCCTTTTCACTTGAGTCTGTGGTGCTGCTTTGTTCTTGAAGGCAATGAAGTGCCAGCTTACTCTGTCAGAGACCTTCATGTCCCATGACGTTTCTCTCAGTGCACGTGTGGTACTGTAGATCTGAAAGTGGGGGACCACAGAGATTTAATAAATGAGTGGGTTTCTTCTTCAGTGGGTTTTGTCTTCAGGCATTTCTGAGAGTAGCTGGAAAATCTGAAAATAAAATGTTTGCCTGGGTAAGATACTGCTGGTAGCACATAAAGATTACATAAATATATGTAACCAACTGCTTTTGATGCAATAGTTGGTCCCCATATAATATGGACTGAGCTCTGTAATACAGGGATGAATTATTACTGTGCATTATATGCTTTTTATAAAGCTCATGGAAGGCTAAAGGCTTAAGGCAGCATTCTTGAGCTGTTGAGTAATTAATGAGCCTCAATGCAAACTGATCAGTTCTGATGCAACCAGTTTCAGAAATACTAACACCAAAGATCAGCTTACTGTGATCACATGGCCATCAAGCACTTCTCATCTCCCAGCCTTTTAGAAATAATTAAAAGGCAGTATGGTAAATGAGTGGAAAAAAAATTAAACCATTAATTTCTGTAGGATTTAGTCATTGCTGCTACTTGGAAGGCTTAATCTCTTATTGATAAATATGCTTTACTCAATGGTTTTTCTGAATTACTTCTTTACAGTCTTAGGGGGATCATATATTAGGCTAATCTTGAATTTTTTGACCATGCCTGTTTTGCTAATACTAATTAAAATTTGTCCAAATTAACCCAGACTGAAAGTCTAAAAGTATATTTTATACAGAAGAGAGAAACCAAGAACCAGCCCACATTATGAACATATGTTTTACAATGTGTTAGGTTCAGTGAAATTTTGACCTTGGCCTTCTTGATTCATTTGCAAATTAAACTGTTTATAACTCCAGAAAAACCTGAATTCATCTGGGCAAACAAATTTGTTGCTTCTGACAATTTTTGAGAGATGTTTGTAATTGTGTCAACAGTCCAATGACAACTGCAGGTTATTAATTGTACAGAGTGTATTCTGTTCCTCCAGTAATTTTTATTCATTGCCACCAAGATCAGGGACAGTTAATTTTCTTGTTATAAACATAATGTATGGATCTTATTAAAGACAATCTCCTGAACACTGAACTTATAAATACATTTTTACAAGACTGTTAAAAGTCTATCTAAATTTTAAAAACTGATTAGTAGAATGAAGCAAGGTTTCAATGTGAACACCCTGATATTTTTTTTTCTGAAATGATAGACTTTACTACTACTTTGCTAGATTTATGCTATACAAGAGCCCTGGAACTATTAAAGCCAGATGTAATTAGTTTCAAGCTTTTTCCATCTGGAAGTATGATGACATGTCTTATTTTCTTTAATTATGGCACAGTTATTTGCTACTCTTTGTATTATAAAGCTGCTCGGTCTTTTCTTTACTAGTCTGTCTTTTGCCTCTCAAAGTGTGCTTTCTAAATTCTGAAATAGCTAAAATTTATCCACACTATTATTTTTGCAAGTCTGCAAAGTGAAATATGACATGGAAATACCATTAGCAATATACAGACGTTTAGCGAAACACTTTTAACCAATACAAGCTTATGATGAAGTGTCAGGTGCTCTACTTCATTAAATAACACAAATTGAACAGATCAATTCAGTGAGCCATTAACAGCATTATGCAGTGACATTTTTAGACACTGCAGCTACTCTTCATCACAATGTATCTATCATCTTCTTCCTCTTGCTCTTTGAATATCCTCACTGAACTATACATTGTGGTGTTACCATAAACTTTCAAACTCATAACTAATAGGGAGGTTTTGTTGTAAACACAAGTGCAGTTCTAGTAATTTGGCTTATCAGGCAGGACCACTTGAAGTTTCACCTTTCAAAGCACTTTTATACTTTTAAAAATTTGTTCCCATTGCAGGCAAAAGTGTGATGGACCAATTAATAATTCATAAAATACCTGGCACCATAAAAGGATTAACTTCCATGTCAGGTTGGTTTAAATAATATCAGGAATCGTGGTACTGATTTTTGAGACAGTGCAAAAGCTACAGTATCAGTTCATTTTTACATTTCCCTGGAGGGATTGTGAAAGGGTACATTGCACCAAAAAGGCTTTTAATGAGATGTGTCCCTGAAGGGGACAAGTAGATAAGCAAGATGAGTTCATTTTCTTGTTGCAGAGCACAGTGATTTGAGCACAGCATGACGGAAAAAGAAAAAATGCCCATTTGAATCAAAGGACAAGATGGTTGAACATAATGTTGGGTTAAATGGTGTATATATGACCAAGGTTTTATTTTGTCCTAGTGTAAGAACTGATGCAGAAACAGAGGAAAATAAAAGGATGTGATCTAATAGCCAAGGTGTAAGCTGCCTACTTATTAATGATTTGTGGTAGCTCTCCCAGGACATTAGTAACAACCTTTCAAAAGTCCTGATTACAGAGGGAGATGCTGTGCATATTAAAAGCTGGTCTTCGCCCAAGAGAATCTGCAAACAGACTGACAAAAGCAAAAAAGAAAAAAAAACAAACAAACAAAAAACAACAACAACAACAAAAAACCCAAAAAAACCCCACCAAAAACGCAAGTGAAGGGAAAAAAACAAGGCAACTGCGTTTGAGTGGGATGATAAAGATGCGCTTGAACTAAACCAAGTTAAGTAGATGATATTACAGTGGAAGAAGAGAGTTGTTTAAAGTGCCTCTCAACAGATTACTTTGATAATCTTGAAAAAGGAAAAAGTGGGAAGCTAGTAAGTTATGTTTTGTAGGAATCTGCACAGTAAAAGGTATATCTGAATTTTATCACCTTGTTTTAAGGAACATGTACAAGCTCTGTTCTCTAGTTGCTTTATTCCAGAATCTAGACACTTACCAACCCAGCTTGCTTCAATGAAAAGTAAAACTACTTTTCTTATTTGGAAATTCATGCAGAAATTTATATAGCTCTGATTCAAACTTTTTTTTTTTTTTTCCTAATTAAAAGTAGCCAGTAAAGTGCTTTTTTAAAGGCTTATAAATTTTTCACTTTACTTAAAGAAACAGTGTTGCATTACAGTGTCTATTCTGATTTGGCATGAAATAAGATCCAGGCTGTCCTAATAAAAACATTTTATCATTACTCACAACAGAAAGTACTAAGAAGAGTTGGGTTTTAAAATGTGTTTGAAAACTGTGGCACTAAATTGCAGTGCAGGAAATATTTAAATTGGGCATTTAGTTATCCATACTTTTGGTTTATAAATTGTGTCTGCTGCAAGAAGATTTTGGATATTAATCATTATGAGCAGACTTATGCAAAAAAAAATATTATGGGGCAACATTAAACATATTTGGAGTTATGTTTAAAATCCTTGGAAGAATACAATTTGTTTTAATTAGGGAGTTGCCCTTGTTTTGTTACAGTTTTAGATTAGTTTTCACTTCTTGAGAAACATTTGTGACCCAGCTCCCCTCAGTCCCCAGTACTCGAGAGTTTTTAAACCCTTATAGTTCTGGTGGTGTCAGCTGTTTATTGCCTTCATTTCTCTGGCTGCTGACACTGACCCAGGGTAACCGACCTGACGTTCCCAGGCCTGGAATGAGATCAGCAGGAGCTCATCATCTTTCACTTTGTCAGGGAGAAGCAGCGTCTTCCTTGGCATGGCCAAGGCAGGGGAGGGAACCAGAGGAAGATGACTGTACCCTCCCAGAGGGTGCTGTGTGTTGAGGTGCTGGCAATCCTCCCATCTGAGTGTCTGCAAAAGATAGAACACGTGAGGATGCAATACTTTCAGTGCACCAGCTCTCATTTGGGTTTGCATATGTGAGTGGCTATCTCATGCCTTCAAGAAGATTTTCAAGAACTCTTTGACTTTTTCCTTCCTATGATAGAAGTTCAAGTTCCTATGAAGATGTAAGTAAGATGTCCAGTACGATGGGAGTGGTATCTCTAAATTCTTTCAGCCAGATCTTGCATCAGCCCCATGTGTGCAAAGAAGACAAGTGTGGTGTACTTGTTGCTTAGAGAAAAAAATAAAAAATAGATAAAAAAATATTCATACCCTTCTCCAGTGCAGTGGGAAAAGGATAAATAGGATGCTGCAGCTATTTCTCATTCTTATGCTTTTCAATTTTATTAATCTTTTAACCTCAAAGCAAATTTTATTTACATACCTGGGAGAGCACACTGACAGTGGCTTTTCATGGTGGTAGAAGTCGTTTCTGTTTACTTCTGCAGAAGGAATTGCAGCCAAAAGCCTTTCCTGCAGCACAGTTCTGCTTATTACTGTTGCACATGTTGTCAGTGCTGGCTTAAATAATTATTAACTAGGGGAAAGCAGACAAGGCAGTAGTTTAAAATTTTGAATTATAAGTTCCAGCTCATATTAATTATTCTGAAAAGCATTCAACAGCTTAATAAGACCAGGGTTTGACCATAACTGTTATTTTCATTTGTTTGTGTTATTTGAGACTGTTGTAACTGGCTGCTTAATGGCCCGTGGCATGTAGGTGTATTATTATCTCTCATTGGCACATTTTACTCAGTTGTCATTAATGCCACAGAATGTCTTTCCCATCATTTTCTCTTGGAATCCCAGATAGAGAGCGAGATCAGTGACAGTTTTATCAGTGAGTTGCATTAAGCTGCTCTTTGCCACTCATGAATCAATGTATTTTCATCTCAGACTGGTCCCTGCTCTACATATGTCAGTGCCGCTCCACTGTCTCATTTGCCAAATGAATAGCAGAGCTCTCATTAAATTAACGCTGTGATTTTTTGCACTGGATTACTGGCAGTATGTTCAGTTTGCTCTTTTGATTTCACTGAAAAATGACTCTCAAGTACCAAAGAATAAATAACCACAGTTATTTAAGAACTTAAGAAAATAAAATGGTATTTGAGTTACAAAATCAGTCATGGTTCTTGACTGAAAATTCAACAGTAATTGGGGAGATTAGAGGCAGTGAAGCACATTAGTTCAGCTTGCAGACCTACAGTGTGGTCACTTGTCTTTTTATTTGTGCTAAGTAATACAGCAGGTAGGAGAGAATAAAGAACAGCTTCTTAGTCACTCCTGGCTGGATAAGTCAGCACCTTACAGGTTTATAGTCAGAAAATCTTATATATCCATGAGCTTTAAAGGAACGAAATTTTCATTTTCTGTCTAAAGAAATCCAAAGCACCCAAGTATTTAACCCCTAGAGAAACAACAGTCTTGCTATAATCAGGAAAAAATGATGTGGGCTCTACTTTCATCCACGATGTGGCGGAGGATAAGCAGGAGGAGAAGCAACAAGTTTGCAATTCTCCAGTCATGGAAATTGGCTAGAAAACCAGGAAATCCAACCACATAGCCATTCCTTGAGCCTGGAAAGCCCTTTCTGGTTTGAAAGCAGTTCTATGTCAGTGTATGTGGACTGTTGGCTAAATGTAAGCTTTATTGCCAAGGGAATGAGCTAAAGGCTCTGGAAATAAAGTAAAAAGAATAATGAACTGTGAAAGAGGAGACAGGAGGAAAGAGCGAGAATTTTCATGCAGGCTTTGGCAGACAATTTGCATTTCCAATGGCACAGAAGCAGTCAGAAGATAAGTAAAGGAAGGTGAGCTTGTAAAAAACATATGGTAGGACATGAAGGTGAGAGAGTTTGAAGGCTAAATGTGACACGGCTCTGAAAATAGTGAGGACTTTTAAGATCAGGTGATTTCCTGAGTCAAAAATTAATCACTAATTTAAATTAGATTAAAAGAATACAAGCAATAAAAATGCAGAGCCAGGAGTTATTGTGGGTTTGGGATTTGTGGAAATCAGGCACATTACTAAGTTTCATTGGTCATGATGCCATATCTGAAAACTCATGACCTGAGCATACCTTCAGGTTTGAACTATTGTGTTGTCTCATTCTGACCCCACAGAAAACAGTTCTGGGTATAGAGGGATGCCATGGCACTGCTAAACTGGGAATCACAAGTGCTGGAAAACTTAGAAAATCCAAAACCCCAGATTAACAGTTCAAGCATGCCCAGTGTAGAGGACATTTCTTGTCTGGTGAGGCTCATGCCTTGCAATATTTCATAGAATCATATCATGGTTAGGACTGGAAGGGGTTGGAGGAGACCTGAAAGATCATAGAAATCAATACTGGAGGTTTTAATTATCATCTGGAACTGATAAAAGAAGCAGGAGACAGGAGTATATGCTCTCTCTGGGAAACTCCAACATTTGTTACAACTTACTCAGTAGTATTTGGGACTAGCTAATAGGGTAGGTGCTTTGCTACTCTGATCAAGATTAAAATTTCTTTACCTTATACACATTGTAGTTCACCATGAAACCCACCATTTCAAAAATAAAATGAAACTGAAGGCAAAAGGAGCAAATTCTAAACAAAATTTAGAAAGCAGTGATTAGTTTTGGACAATTCAAAAGAAATAAGAATTTTAGATACTTTCTCACTTTCAGAGAATGAACAACCATACATCAAATGCCTTCCTTTAAATTTAAGGGCTACTAATCTCTTTATGCCGCAGTCTCCTAAGGGCAGGAAATGAGGCTGGTTTTTTACCCTTCTCTGCAGCAACCAGGAAAAATGTGCATCTGCTTCCTCTTCAAGATGCTTTACTCTGCAGGGCATGAGACACCCCTTGTTCTGCCCAAGTTGGTTGTCACTGTGTCATTGTCACCTTCCAGCTTTTTGCACTGCCCATTTTTAGGGACTTAAAACGCATTCCTACCCCTTCATTGTCCTTATACTTTTTGAACTGAGCAGGATAATTCACTGAGAGAGAGAATTCTAAGAGAATCCAGAGTATAAAACCTGGTTTGCATTTGGGCATGTGGTTACTGAAGGAACATTACAAGTTGCGTGCTGAGCACATTATTGGGAGCAATATCTCATAGCAGACTTGTATGTGTTACTGGGTCACCGTCAGAGAAACTGTTTGTATTACCCTTCTAAACTTTGGTTATCAGGGAAACTTTCAGTCAGATAAAAGTTTTTCAGTCTTTGCAAATAATCAGCTATCCATTTGCTGACTTTTTTTCCAGTGTCAGTCAAGCCTGATGAACTGAATTCCATGCAGTAGAATATCTGTCATTTGAAATAACTAAAAGGAGTGGTAAAGATCAGTGTAGGCCCCTGACATAATAGCATGTTGAAGTGAAATTGATAAATATGGGTTTTCTGATGTGTGTTTTATACTTCAGCTTTTCACACTTATCTGTGGTGCCATGTTAACTTTTATCAGCACCTTTTTAATTTTCTTTTCTAGTAGTGCTAGAAAATTGTAAAATGCATGGGTAGAAATAAAGGAAAATAATTAGAAATTAGAATTTTTTAAACTAAAAGGTAAGATGCCTATTAGCTCAGGCTCTGGAACAGGTTTCGCAGAGAGAATGTGGAAGCCCAACTCTGCAGGTTTAAAAGTCTTGCAAGAGCAAGGCCTTGAGCAACCTGCTCACACTTTGAAGCTGGTCTCTGCAGACCTTCAGATGTGCCTTCCAACTCAAACTTTTCTGTTCATTTGTAGCATCAAATCTGACTTAAATATTTTGAGCAATGCTTCCTTTCTGAGTTTCTCCTTTGCTGAGGTCTTTGTAGCATCTGAGAAATGGGGTTGTTGTGTGTAAGCAGTTGTTGCACAGGTGTCAGTTAAACAGATGGCTGACAAGTACAGCAATCAAAGGGATGCTGATTTCTGTATGTATTGATAGGGATCTAGAAAAGTGTGGAAAATCTTTATGATAAGCCTGTGTTATGTGTATACTAATACTTTCTTCTCTTCTTTGTTTTTTCCATGCCAGGCATATGTTAGCCTGTATTACATGTATAAGGAAGGAATATAAACTTACCTATTATTTTATTTCTATGATAAAGTATTTTTTTAAGAGACATCTGTAGTTCACAGTTTGTTGCAGAATGCTCTGAACTGCACTTTTTAATTCAAAAAGCATTTTTCTTTCTAGGAAGGAATGTATAAAAATAAAAAGTTTCTTTTACCAGGAAGATGGAATATTTTTTTTCTCACTTTATTCAATGCTAATTGGCCTCAAATTGTGAATAATAACACAAACTGTACCAAAATGTAGTGCCATTATGTTGGCGTGTCAAATGCTTGCTCTGGAATTTTCTCTGACATGTCAAGAGCACTAATAGTTGGGTCACTACTTTAAACATCTTTCTGGAGACTTCATATCATTCATTTTGCAATTCTGTAACTGTATTTTGTCACATCAGCCTTCTTGTTGGAAATAATATTCTCTTGCTTAATAGAACAAGAAATTACCCTTGAGATATTTATTTTGCTATAAATTTTCCTGGTCAGTAATAATATGCTGACATTTCTGCTGAGAGAACTTGATGAAATCTTGTGGGTTTGACCTATCCTTGAGAATCACTCCTGGGAAAAGTGCATACTACAGCAGGAAACGTTAGAGTTCTGGTGTGATGATGTCATGTTAAATTCATTAGAAGTACACAGAAATTGAAATTTTGTTACCCTCAGAAGAAGATGAAATATGAACTTGTATAGTAGAGGGGAAAGAGATGAGTGGAAGAGAAAGAGAAAAATGATTTGTTCTTGCCTGTTTTCTGACCTTCTTGACCCTATGCTGTCAATACAGATGGAGAAGACCAGTGAGTATTCTTTCTTTCCTTCTGTCATCCCTTTTGGATCGATCTGAATCTTCTTGCACTTCAGTTTCTAGCAAGTGTCTTATTATGGTTTAACTTAGGATATTTGCCATTAGTTTGTCTCTTGATTTTCAATTTTAACAATCCCAAAAATTATAGTGAGAGTTGTAGAGTTACAGCAAAACAAAACAAACTTCTTTATTCAAACTGTATCTTAGGTGACCTTCTGTACCTTAATCTGCATTCCCAAAATCTCAGCTTTATTTAGGTGAGCAAGGTAGGCTCCATCAGTCTAAGCAAAGCTATCTCTTCATCAACAAGTTTGGGGTTTAGTGTCCTGTTTAGGTTATCCATTTTATTCAAAGCTGAAGTCTAACAGAGATCAGCTGCATGGACTCTCTGTGAGCTGCTGGGCAATGGGTGCTGCACAGGTGGCAGCACTCAGGAGTCAGGTGAGGCAGATCCTTCTCCTTCCCTTTACAGGTAGGGAACTAAGAGAATGTTCATACTAAGAACTCATCTGGATAAGCAAAAGCCTGACCCTAAGTTAAGCTAAAATGTTTTTAAATATTGACTTGGGGTCAAAACAGGATCCAAAGACACAACAGTTTCACAGGTTCAGACTCCATTTGGGAGCCCTGAGCCCATGTAGGTCTTTATTTCTGTCTGTCTTATTTGAACAGTGCTGTCATTCAAACTCTGCCTCAGTGTCCCAGGCACCAAACTGGTTTTTCATTACAGAATGTTCTAGCATTAAGCCCAGCAATTTCCTAGGTACTGATGGTACTTCTTGTCTTTATAAAGAGAAAATAACTTCTGAAAGCAGAATGAAAGATGAAGAATTCTCTTTCAGTGGCAAGGCTGCATCCAAAGCCTTTGTTGAGACTTGCTAGAGAAACACTTGAATGCTGAGAAAGGCAAGACCTCAGCACCTTTCCAGGGCTCTGGCAGATGAGTTGTACAGAATGTGCTCTCACTTGTAAGTCCTATATGAGAAAGATATTTGTTGGTTCTATAGGTTTTTAAAAGAATTTTTCTTACCAGCAATAATGTTGGTAATACCATTTCAGAACACACTGTGGAAAAACATTAAGGTTTTCAATGCAATTGAAAACTGGTTTAATTACTGGTTACTAAATTACTTGACATGATTTTGTTTCATTCTTCAAGGTTTCCAGGATTTATTTATTCATTTTTTAATACAGTTAGCAAACTCATGAGGAAGGACAGATATCATGTACCAGTTTGTTATTCCTTAGCAAATAGTTTACTTAAGCTTCTTGGAATGCTGCTATTGAGAAGAGATTAATTGAGTGTTACTGACATAGATTGATAATCTTTTCCTTTCAACTTGTTATTGGAAATAGATTTTACTTTTGCTTGAGGCAGAGTCACTGCATTTTATATGAAACATTAATATTGTTTTTGAAATGCTATATTCTGTAATTCTTGTCTTTATCAAGATTGTATTTAATTAGGACTGACTGGGAGAGAGGCGCATATCAATATCTAGATTTGGGGTTTTTTTCTTCTTTGTATGGTGTGAGGCAGCACATTTTATCTGTTGGCAGCTGGGCTTTGTTTCAGTGGGAGCAGTGGGCTCTGGCTGGCTTTGTAACAAGCCTGGTTTTGGATAGATCCTGGGTGGGTCTCCTGGTTTAAGCCCAGCTGGCACCTAAACACCCCACAGCTGCTCCCTCTCTCCCTTATCAGAGGGATGGGGAAGAGAATCAGAAGGGGAGATGTGAGAAAACACATGGATTTCAATAAAGATGATTTAATAGGGAAAGCAAAAGCCGTGCACACAAGCAAAGCAAATATAAGCAAGATTTCCCGTGTTAAATAATTTGTTTTCTTGAGCCCTGTGTGTTTTCCTTCACCTTGTTCTACTTTTTTGTTTTACTGTCTTGTCAATATTTCATTATATTTTCCATCAGTCTTTTTAAATGAAAGAGAGAAAGAGGAAATGGGAAAGAGAAGCACAGTTCAAATAGTATTTCTTTGCAGTGAAGTAAAAAAACTTCAAGGATTAAGACCAAGTCAATCCTTCCAACTGTGTTTATCGGTCCCTGTAAAACTCAGTGTGGAAATCTTCAGGTTACATCTACCTAATGCAGCCCCACTGGATAAGTCAGAAGTTTCATGGGCATTTAATCAAGTTAAACTAAAAATAAGAAAAGAGAGATGAGCTGGTTGAGCTGTGATTTCTTCTCTGCAGCTACTTGAGTTCAAGCAGCATACAAACAAAATGCTTCATTTTTGCATGTCAGAAGCATAGGCTCACCTATTAGAATGCTTCCAGTAACCTTGTTAGAGAGCTGTGAACTGAAATGAAACACAAGGTTAAGCATTTTTTTCCTTCCTTCCTTCTGCCAATTCCTTCCGCCACTTCCTTCCGCCACTTCCTTCCGCCACTTCCTTCCGCCACTTCCTTCCGCCACTTCCTTCCTTCCGCCACTTCCTTCCTTCCGCCAATTCCTTCCGCCACTTCTGCCACTTCCTTCTGCCACTTCCTTCCGCCAATTCCTTCCGCCACTTCCTTCCTTCCGCCACTTCCTTCTGCCACTTCCGCCACTTCCTTCTGCCACTTCCTTCCTTCCTTCCACCACTTCCTTCCTTCCTTCTTCCTTTTACTGGGCACACAGTAAAATCAGAAATTTTCAGTAAAAGTCCCAAATGCTATTAGGGAAAAAAATAGTAAGAGTTTAATTGTTCTTCATTCTTGATGAATAACCTAAGACAAAGTTTGAAATTATAATAAAAAAAGTCATTGTAGAGTTTTGAAGCTTGCAATAATGTGATAGTTGCCCTTTCTGAGACCTGGTCTATTGTGCCTTGGCTATCTCCAAGGAGATGTAGACTTGGTTCTCTGTGTCTTCTTTTTCCTCTATAAAGTGTTGTATTTAATAGTTCTCAAGTGTAAATGGGTAAAACGACCTCTTCTAAGGTTTGGAATACTTAACTGTTTCAACTGTATGACAGAAAGAAGTACCTGGGGAGAAACCCAGGATTGTTGAAACCTTTTAAGATATGCAACAATTCTGCCATTGTGAATACTGCTTTTAAAAACTACAACTATGAAACTGTTAGTTACAATACATTTCACTCTGTGTTACTTGTCGTTCCATTTGATAGGTCAGAAACAACCAGTATCTGAATCTCATTTCATCACTACTATTTGCCCCCTATCTTTTATTTCCCTGTTATTGCTTGTAGAGTGTTTTAATTTATATGTTATTAAAACTTGATTTTGACTTTAAAGTACTTCAGATTCTCGGTTTCCTTCAGTGCATAATAGGATTTCTCAGAGTCTTTATTCCAATTACAAAACCCTCTAAATTCTAGTCTAAGGAGCACTAAAAGATAAAAGGAGGAAAGTATTTTTTGGGGGGGAAAAAAAACCCCCAAACCAACATTTTGATACTGAACAAATATTTCAGTGAGTTTCCTGCTATGTATGACAGACAGCACAGCATTTTGGTGATGATGACTGAGTATCTCTGTCGTATGAAAATACTAAAGTCAAAGTCTTTCTTCAAGCAATAAGCAGGAAACTATTGCAATAAAAAATATGATCTTGCAACCAAACTTTACACCTTGCAGCATCATCCTTATCTGAAAAAGCCTGTGTTCCAGATTAGAGAATGAATAGTTTGATTTGACCTTATTGCAGTTAGATTTGTTTTGATTTCTTAATTGCTTGCATGCTATTTTGAAATATCAACACTGCTTTTATCACATATTTCATTGGCATCCCACTAGCAAGAAAAGGGATCATGAACAACATCTTCCTGCATGTGTAAACATTCCTAATTTGATTTATAGTCTCCTTGTGAACTGCTGACCACTGCTCTTTGGTAGCTGTAAGGTTGGCACAATAAATTAATCTACATAGGTGTGTTTATATCTAAATTCAAATGTTAGTCCCATTAATATCAATCTTTATGTGAAAATCTACATGCAGGTAGTATTTTTTCTCATGAAAGACTCTTGGAAGCTCTAGTTTAGTTGCACGGTTGCAGGACATATTCATGAATATGATTGAATATGTTTGGACGTGAAAAATCCACCAAGCCAAGTCAGACAGGGATCACTGTCTGCCACTATTGATTAGAACCAGATATTCAGCATCATTTCTGACAGTTTTTTATGCACAAAGCTTTTAGTTATGCAGCTCCTATCTCCTTTTAAGCTGTCTAGAACATTGCCAAACAATAATTTCTTCCTTGAAGTTATATTTTTTGGGTATGAAAAACCTTTTGACATTGAGGATAAGTAGAATTTTGCTTTGATGGTGATCTTGCTTCTTCTTGTCTGAGAACATCTACAGAGCAACTTGCTGAGAAGTTTGTTGGGATTAGGAAGTTCAGGAAAAAGAGAGAAATTCAATTTTACCTTTAGGAAATATTTCTTCAAAGACCCTTCCTTTCATCTCATCTCTGTGTTTTTCCTGTCCTTCATGGAGTGACACTTAGTGCCAGAGGGATGTGAGTCTTTTTCAGGTAGGTTTTTTTGAGAACTGAATTTGACAACATAGTTTTGTTTAGAGAAGGGGCTGTGCAGACAGCATTTGACAGTTATATATGTTGGTATCTTGTTAATGTGGAAATGTAAATAGTTATTAGCTGGAGAAATAGTATACTCAAACCTGAAATGACTGTTCTTATCCTGTTAAAGCACAGGCATGCTATGATGTTTTAAAGGTTTTGAATTTAGTACCATGATGCTGTGGTGAGATGTACATTTCCACTGTTACATGTGTTATTCATCCAAAACTCCTCCAGACCTTAGACCTTTGCTTAGTCTTATTCAGAGCTATTTTTACTTTTGAGAGTTTCATAGAATTCTTATATCCATTTTAATTATGCCCTTTCCTGATTTAATGAAGCTATTTGTTTTAGTTAGCAAAAAAAAAAAAAGTCAAGTAGAACAAACCTCAGGACTGAAGTCTTATTTGGAATAAAAATGCTGAAGTTTTAAGCAAGGCAAAATGATTCTTTAAAATTACATATGACTAAGCAGAGGCAAAGAGAAGCTGTTCAGAAACATGGGCTGATTTTGAGATGATTACAGTCTCTACTGGGGTGCCCCATAAATGATATTAAAAATGACATGTTTCTAGACAGAGAAATAACAACCTCTTCTTCATCTTCTTTGCCTTGGAAAATTTTCAGAGACTAAGTTTTTCTGTGTTTTTTTTTTTTTTTTCCTTCTGTTGGTGGGATAATGTTATATGTAAGCTATCCAGATTGGAAAAGAGACTTCTGCTCATTGCGCTTCACAAAGTAGATGTTTTGATTGTTCTTTCTTTGGCTATTAGGTCATTTGATGACATGCTAACATTTCCTGTGAAGAGCCCAGCTGATCCAGGCAGGGGCAAGGGATGGAGGCATCCCTTGTCCCAGTCTGTGCATGGACAGCAAGGGAAAGGGGCATGCACAGGGATCTCCAGGAGCTCCCAGGAGAGGCTGTTCCTGCACTAAGCATCAGCCTTTTTTTCTCTGTTATTTTCTGTTCCTGGCTGCAATCAAGAGCTCAAGCTGAGGGTACAGCACTAGAGTTGCCACCTGCTCCCAGGTACCCTCCTTGCCCTGCCTAGCCAGTAGGACAGGGTGGGGTTTAGTCATTTAATTTTAACACAGCGAAGTTAGGTATGGTCCAGGGAGGTATTTAGAGGAAGTTTAGGTGAAAGAAGAGTGTTTGTGGTCCGTAGCTGTGATATTCCATATTGTCGTGAGAAAAACTGAGAAAAAGGAATCAGTTCAGTACTACCTTATTAGGCCCCAATCCAGCATGCACTGCATCACTAGTACAGAACTGCACCCTGTTCTATTACCATCAAATTGGGTTCAAATGCCCTTTAGCTCTTTCTTTCTCCTATTTTTCCTACTTGAGAAATAATAGCATACTGGAGAAATAATAGCATCAAGCAAGTCTTGTTTCCTTAATGGTTGTTGTCATTATAGCTGATAACTATCACAAAGAGAAGAAATTATTTGTTTTGCATATTGTAGGCTGTTAACATCCTCTACTTGTCAAACCCTACAATCCTACAGACAGGGCTGTCACTCCATATTAATTTGCCCCTCAGCAAAACAAAGGTACATGCTGTACTCAGTGTAAAGCTGAAGTGACAGAATCCTTTATGCAAGTAAAATAAATACATCCCTGTCACTTTGAAATCAGCAGCGTTCTCTGGCATTATTTTACAGGTGCTAGTGGAGGTTAAAGGAGGAAGTTGGAGAGAGCAAACTTATTGACTTTCCTTGCATATGTATGTATCTATACTGATTTTAACCTTGCCCATGAAAGGTCAGGCATAAAGTTATTTCCTCAGAGCATCTGTCTTCAGGGGTTTGAATTTACATAGATGGAGAGTGCCATAGAAAAAAAGTTCATTTTACCCTAATTGGATTAGGATCAGTCTCACGCATACTGCAAGGGTGAGGTTTCACTCGAGTACAAACTGCTGGGTTGACAGAAAAGGATTAATTTATGTGCCTCTTCTCAGGTTGTAGACTAATAATATATTGATTGTATCTGTAAGATATGCAGAGTGTCTGTCAGAAAGGAAGACACCCTGGAATTGAAAATTGCCAGCATATCTGACATGATCAAAGCCAGATTAATACCATTAAGCAGCATTAAGTAGGCTGCAGTGTGTGTCAGATGCAGAGTTTTATGTCGCATGTCTCAGAGCAGGCCACCATAACCAGGCATAATTCCCCACTTCGGCAATGAATGACTGATTTGTGCAGTTCCTGACATTTTTTTTTTCAGCTTTTCTTTTATGTGTTCCTGCGGACATATTGAACTACCACAGTTTAATCCCAGAAGAGCCTGCAGGTGGTATTGTCCTTGCATTGTGGAGTTATTAAATTCTTAAGGTCACCATAAAAAAGGTTCCATTAAATTGAGTTAATAAAAACATTGGGCAAAGGTTTGCTAAGAGTGCAGGTATCAAAGCCTTGGGAATTTGACTGTCTATTATAACATCAAGCTAAAAGAATATTTTAAACACATACCAAAATGAAGATGCCAGAAATACTGCTTCTGTGAAGTCTTGGTGTGGGTGGGATGGAGACATTTGTGCTTTGCTGAAGGAAATGTCCTGTTTAATATTTGGGTATTTTCAGAAGGAATGGGCTCTAGCAATTTTCACAGAAGAAAGCTTTAAACTTCCTACAAATAAATACTCTTCTGTTGTTGGCTTCAGATATTTCTGCATAAAGAGACACAAAGATAAATAGGTAGATATAAAAATGCAGATTAGAGGTATAGATCCATGGGTGATCTGTTGTTAACCCCTGTTTTGTATTTAACAAGGGCAGCTGTGCCTGGTGTTTTTCCAGTAATACTAAAGTGTGTTGAATGTTTTTAGTCAGGGTAGCTCCTGAATGAGAGCAGGATTCAAAACTATTCAGAGCCGATTTCCTCAACCAACTCTGGTATGAAGCCTCTGATGAGAAAAGTATTAATCAATTGGACTTATCTTTTTAATATGTCTTTTTTATGACTGATGGTTTCTTTTCTTTAAATGTTAGTATGAGGTTTCAGCTCCACTGAGGTAAATAGGGAACCCTTCATTTGCTTCAATACAACCCAAATTTCAGCCCAAGAAAATGCATGTAGTTTCACTGAAATAAATTATCACGGCTTTAAAATGAATAGCTAATGCTATTTTCAACTCCAAAATATCAAGAGTGATGAATTTAAAACTTTGTTTGCTGCATTTATTGGTAATGAAGTAAAAGGAAATTGTTATATTAGCAATTAATTTAGGACCAGTCTCTCTAAGGTTTTAGTATTGGATGACAGGACTTGGAGTAAATTACATATTTAATTATACAGAACAATAAAGCTCTTTCATGTGGTGAATGAGAGTTGCATAGGATGGTTTTAAAGAATCAGCTTCTTCCTTCATAAGGATGATAGTGTGCCTTTATTTGCAATATGACAAATTGCAAATAAAGGAACACTCCTTTTCTCTTTTTTTTTAGCATATATATTTTAGCATATATAAAATATAGGAATCTTTTTGTAAGCTATATTAATTTTTGTTTGCTGGTTAGAATTTGAGGTGTTTTAAACATCAGGTACAAAATTGATAGAAATTCTTCTCACAAATAGCATCAAATTCCATATATTTGTGTACAGCTTGTTGCAACAACCAAATGTCAAGCATAGCTAATACTTTATTGTTTAATGAGTGAATACTGGGGGACTTGATGCACAGCATGTTAATAATGAAAATGGATATAAATAAAACAATATTAAACAAAACATAACTGAGAAATACATTACAGGTAGAATGCAACCCAATCAGACAGACTTGATCTGAAAATCTCTGTGACTTCTAAACTCAGAAAAGTCTCCTGAATTTTTCGTACACATTTTCAAAAGTGTAATTTTTCTTTGGATGTTTGCTTTTCCATGGAAATCTATCAATTTAGCCTATGTCCTTAGGTCTAACCTCATATTCGATCAGACTACATAAGACTGAACTAACATTTTGGCATTCTTTCCCCTTTTCCAGTCACAAGCTCAGAAGCTTCACAAGTTAATAAATTCTCTTACTGTATTCAGAAGGCAAAAGTAGCAATTATTAGGAGAACATATGGCAGATGCATTAAAACTCCAGGGTGACAGTAAAGCATATGACTTCAACTCATTATAAGTATTCTCTATGTTGTTAATTGCTCTAGTAATTAATATTCACCAGAAACTGTCAAAATGCCAAACACTTAAATAATACTTTCCTAGTGGATGTATTGCATTTAATAAAATATGTGCATTTTTTATATTTGGAATTTGGCTACTTAGTTGTCTGTGTTGTTACAGGGATTTATTTATTTTCATTCTACTGTATCAGCTTTTTACTCTTTTTTTAAATTAAGAAATTATATGTTTGAACGTTCAGGTAAAATGTAAATAAAACTCATTTAGCTGAGGCTGCCACTGGAAGCAAGAGTAACATGTATAATAAATGACAGATTATATCTATGGAAGCAATGTGATTAGTTATCAATAATGAGAATTTCACCTGTGGTCAATGAACAGCATTAAAAAAGTTCTGATAAAAGTTTTAGGAATGATCTTAATAGACTTTGGGAGGTTGTATTCAATGTATTCAATATTTCATCAAAGCCACTGATGTTAAAAAAATAGCTTCAGGATCAGAGAGTAAGGAATATATGTTAGAGGCAGAGTTTGAGCAGGTTTGATTGGGATGGGAAGGCTGGGTTTGTTGTAAACAGTTATTTTTGTATATGAAATTGGATTCTTAAATGCAAACCTTTAAATGTTTAGCAGTATTAGAGGTTAGGTAATACCCTTGAGGAAGCAGTTATTTTAAAAAGATAATCTAAAATGCATGGCAGCATGGCCATTGCAAATTGCCTTTCAGGAGAAGGTTTAGTTATTATGTGTTTAATCAATCCTAGCTGTAAGCAAATTAAGGGAATAGTGTAAACAGAAGAAAACACAGCTCTTTCTTAAAGGCAAAAAGAAAGATTTACAAATAGCTCAGCTTTTACAAGGTTTAAAGAAAGTTCTTTTTCAGCAGTTGAGAGGGAAGGAGGAAGAAGTGATTTATGGGCAATATTTTTTTACAGACAAAAATACCTCCAGCCCTTTAATTGAATAGAAAAATTGAAAATTACATTATGAAGCTAAGCACTCCATCTAGAATGACTGTCCAAGTAGCCCAGGTGGTGTTTGCTGGGCATCCAGAATATGAGGAGACTGTAATTAGTAATTAGGAGAGGAAAAATTATTTAAGTGTCACCTCTACTTTGTAAAATTCTGTAACTATATTTTTTGGGTACTATTGAGGTGCTGCAGGCCTAAGACTGTAATTTCAGTTTCTCATTTACTGTGTAAATTGGGAAGTTGTGAATGAATTTTCCCCTGCACCTTTTCTTTATACTATTCAACCCTATTGAGATTCAACAGACGAAAAAAAAACCTCATTGGGAAGGAGCCCAGTGATTAGGGTCAAACCCAGATTTTTAGACACCGCTGGAGGGCAGTGGATGTTCTCCTGTGTCCTTCTTTATAGTCTTCTGAATATTTTACTCATGTGGCATTTCTCCTATTCCTGTATATGTTGTTGTCCCTCTGCAGTCATTTGGACTCTGATTTTGTGCTTCTTCCCTTAAACCTGTAGTAGCAGAACTTTAACTGATCTGCCACCATATTTTCCGGGTTACACCTTTCATAAACTTGTGAGGTTGGGTTTTTTTCATATTTTTCTATTTTTTTAGAAATGGTGATTATTTAGAGAAGAATGTTAAGATGAAAACATGTTAAATCTTGAATTACTTTATCATACAGTCAGACTTGAAATAAAACACCTGTTTTATGTTTAGTTTAGCAGCTGGACTAAATCTACCATGCATACAGCTGCTTGTGGGTAGGGAATTGCTATTGAGCAAGTCTAGAGCAGTTTGTTCACAGCTGTTGAAAGAAGAGAAAAAAGGAAGAAAGGTTGTCCATTTGCAACGTTGCATCCATCCATTCCAATGATGCTTCATTCATCACATGCAAGAGTCTTAGTCAAGGTGCCCATTTCCTTCAGGTGCCTCCTGTCTGTGCTTACATTTCAGGGAATGGCCTCCATTGCTGCCACCAATTCAAGCAGGAAATCCTCTTGCCTGTCAGTGTGTGCTACTGGAAATGGCATTTCCTAATGGATGTTTGAATGATTGCTGTGGATCTGTGTGGGGTGCAAGTACAAACAGAAATCTACAATTAGAGGTGTTTAGTACTTGATTTACATCAGTGTGACACTGAGAAAGTTTGACAGAACAGAACTTGTTGAATACTTTAATTTCAGTGTCATTTCCATAAGAATTTTTTTTTAAGGAATTTCACCAAAAGGGAGAATACCGCTTGATGAAATGTTTTTATTTCATGCAGAATCGAATAGTATTTGACAACATGCCTCAACTCAGTGAGCAAAGTGCAGGATTTTTTCAATGATGCCTAGGCTTACATATCAATTTGGGTTTGGCCACTGTTCTTCACTACCTCAAATCTACTTCAGGATTAGAAGATTGCATTGATTTGCTGTCAGGAAAGACTGTGGGTCTGATTTTGAGTGGTAATTGGCACTGTTAGGTTGCCTAAAAAGTATGTTGTCCCTAGCAGGTGTTTGCTTAATGAATGTATGAGCTTAAAGTTCCTATGGATTAGCAAAGATATAAAAAAACAGCAATGATGCTAGAGAAGTAAAGCTACCATTTAGGGTCTTGGGGAGACTACTGCTTTCTCTGACTACACATCTTCATTGCTGATTTTGTTGTAGTTTTTGATAGCTAAGATTATATGAAAGTTTCTGTATCATGCTAATGTAAATATTTCTGTCAGCCACTATTCACAGGAAAAACCTTACCATTATCATCTGTATAAATGCTTAGAAATGGGGCAGCTACTCATTGAACATTAAGGGAAGGTAGTTTATATATGTATATATATTTCATTATTTGATCTACACTTACTGTGAGCCAATGCAGAGTTCTGGTCTAAGTCTACTTTACTCTGAAGTTGCTAGTTTTCATTATTAGAATTTTTATTACAAGGATCCATGGGCTTCAGAGCTTTAACACTGCCTTCTGCAGTTTCATCCACAGGACTTAGATTCAGCAGGTAACAATTTATTTGCATGTATATAAGTAATATATAAAAGTACACTGAAAGCGTAAGACATTTCAATCCTTTATTTGTAATTAATTACTTTAAGTAGTCAGTTAAATAGTCTTTAAAAAAGTTTTTCTGACACAAAGGTTTTATTAGATGGCTAACTTTGGTCATTAATATTTGAATCATTTGGCCTAATGAGTTGGTCACACTAAGATGAAATTTGGGTCTCTGACTGAATCTTTCTACCCGTGAGAAGTTGCTGTGTTGTTTTTGTGTTCTAATGCCAATAAACTTGAATAGACTGGCTTGGTTTCATCAAGTATTAATGTCTATGAACTTTATTTTGCTTTGAGATATTGTGCAGAACACTGCAGTTTTCAATTAATGTAGATTACTGCGGCAGCTTAGAGATCTTTGGAGAATACTGATTTTCTTTCCCCCTCAAAAATAATAATAAAAAAGCTTCCACCTCTGTGATTCTTGATTTACTTTTGTGGTAAGGGAAATGGTAATCTGATAGCCAATAATATTGGCTTTTTAGGGCAGGTGATTAATTAATGCAGGTTGTTATTTCAGATTTAGTAATAATTTTTATTTTGCTTCTCAACAGCATTGTAAAATCCCAGAAGGCTTTTGCTGAAATGAGAATGAAAAAAGTTAGCAGGTGTTATTAAGAGAACATGTCTGTTGCTTTTGCAAAATGCCAGAATTTGATTGCAGACCAACTGGGGAAGACCTGTGAGATCCTTCCAGTGTACACAAAAGGAATGAACCTATAATTAAATTACAGTTAAACACAGATGGTTATTTTACAGCAGGTGCTCAACTTTGAAAGTGTATCTCTGGACTATTTTTGTTCCAACATGGTGTTTGGTCCCTTTTGGGTTTCTGGCATCATTTTATGGTTAGATAAAAATATTACTTTGTATACACTTTTTTTTCTTTCCCCAGGATACAAAGTTATCAAATGCTGCTGTGTTTTAAAGGAAAATTAGAAGAAAAACAGGAAACTGAGATTAAACATAGCACAGGGAAAAAATATTAGAATATAAAAAAGATATCTTCAAACTATTTATGAGATTTAGAGGACTGTCACGTACAATTAAATTAAGAGCTCAGGATTTGTAGTTATCCAAAGTGAAATAATTGCAATTCAAATATTATAATAAAATGTATTTTAATAACAAAAAATATAACCCTAGAATGTGAAATCATTGCAAAGTATAACTATATGATTTATGTAACCTGTGACATAGGTTGATACTGAATGAAGTCTTAGTGAAATTTGTGACTCTATTATTACTAAAACGTTGTATAATTAATTAGATTTTAGAAGTTTGGTTTGTCAAGATAGCTCAGGTTAATAGTTCAGCTGGGGTATATTGATGAATGTCCAGAGGACATTTTACTTGCTGTAACCAATCGGGTCAGCCCCTATAAATAAACCATGAACCGAGATGTGGGAGTTACAGAACAGTTTTAAGAGCAGCTTAGGTGAGCTTTCCAGGTCTCTTATTGTTCAACTTATGTTTTTAATGTGCACCTCCACCTTCAAGCACAGAGTTAGTTTCTGCAGCCCTGAGGCTGGAGAAATCTCATGAGATGTCCAAAGAGTGAGAGGAATTTTGATGCATTTAGCAGCACCGAACAAAAGGACTCCACATTTACTTGGACCATAAAATGGCTCCTTTCTGAAGCTGATGACCTCACTATTTCTGGATGTCTAAATATCTTTTTGTTTTCTTGTAGGAAGAGGAGTCTGTCTGAATATCTTACTTTGTAACCTGTAGAAATTCACAGAAGGATGTCTTCTCATAATATCCCCTTGGACTTAATTGCTTAAGTAAACAATGAAGATGCGAGTAGTGAAAAAACAGTTTTTTTTTACAGTGGACAGGTCATAACTTATGCATGGCCAGCCTGACTCTTCTGTCAAGAAAAAGTCAAGACTGCTGTGCATACATGGTGAGAAGCAGTCCTCCTCCTGGAGAGTCTGAAATGCCCAGTTAACAAAGCTAACAAAGCCTGTCCACTGCTGCCCTGCTTTTCTTCTCTTATTCTCTTATATATGCATAACATGTTTAAAAATATCTTATTTTGCAAATAGAGGACATCCCAAAAGCATTTTAGTGTTTGTCATTTCACCAGTTTCTGGGATGACTAGTGCTGTTTTCTTAGTTACAACTTGGACTGTTTTCTCTTATCACCCTGTCACAAGATGGCATTTCTAATAAATCCCGGTATATTTCCAATTTAAATTGTTAACTTTCAAAGACATTCCTTACTGAGCTTTAATGCTTAGAAGGGGTGTTTTTGTATCTTTACAAATATAATAATCCAGCAGCACATTATGTGTTAAGGTGTGACTTTTCCAGGGATTTTATTCTATATCAACATTTTCTATTAACTTTTTTCAGGGCACATTCTTACTTTTTTTTTTTATTTTTTTTTAGCTAATCAGTAATATTGCAACACTGAGTTTGAAGATTTCGTTGTTATTCATGAAATATTACAATTTTGCTCAAACATTAGTCACATGAAATTCAGTGCTTATTTTTGAAATTTAAGATGAATTGCAGCATTTATTCTGTTAGAGTTATGTGGAAAGACTACAGTGTTTTGAATGAGTTTTATACAATGTTGATTAGCTTTGCATTGTTTCTGGTTGAGATTCACCTTTATGGATTTTAAATGAAATTGCTTAACCTTATTGAGGCAAACATTATAGTTTTATCATAGGTCAATACAATAAAATAGAAAATGTAATGGTAGCATGGGAGAAAAAATATTTACAGCATAATAGGTCTCTTTTTTTCTTTTTTTTTTTAAAAGATCAATTCACATTCCTTGCTAATATTTAATCAGTCATACTGACACAGTGATTTACTTGGCATTACCTCTGATGCATTCCACTGAGACTTTGATTCTTAAATTATTTGTCTTTGAACTCACCATGACCTATATTCAGTCTTCTGTGGCTGATGAAAATTACTCTTTTACCTTTCACTGCTGATGACTAAACCACCAAGAAAAGAAATATGCTCGACATTCTTAATAGCCACATTAAGTTAGTCTTAAAGTATTAATAGATGAGAACTTTTTCCTGTTGTGTAGGTCCTGTTGCTGTAGTGAAGAGCAGCAGTCCAGGTCACACAGGTCTGCAGGACTTCTGGGTGTTAGAAGCCCAGCCTGCCACGTGCATTTCAGCTCTAGTAGCAGAGAGAATGGAGATGCTGGAGCTTGCAAAAGCAATCTCCATCTAACAGTGGTCTCTGTGGGAAACTGTCGGATCAAAGAGAGCAAGCCAAGTGTGTCACAACAGCAGTGTGATAGACACAAACCAATTACTATAATATTATGCAAGATAAATTGAACTGTTAACACTAATTTGGATTCTTGAACTTTCTGGTATGTTATTTCCCCTTTGTCATCTTGGGTTTTTTTCTATTTAGCTAATGGACATTCTTTCTATTATACAGGAGGACTTTTTCCCCCTCTCTACTTGCTTTTGCTGTCAATTGCTCTATCTCATAACTGGGAAAGAACAGGTGTGTGAAAATACTGGATTTGGCAAATATTAATTTCAATCACATGTATTTGTATAATTTTAATTAATTACCATATTTCCTGCCATCTCAGGCAGACATTATCCACAGATTTTAAAAAGACCTTAAACAAACACGAATTAAGCCACTATTTATATCCTGGGAATACTTTCCTCAGATGCTGTTATTGCCATGATCAATGACATAGTGGCAGTGATGGAGGTAATGTCTGATGAGCTTTTTGATGTGGTCATGCACAGAAGGTGTAACTTCCTGTAGTGAGAAATAAAAGGCAAGGAATTATGGACACTCTGTTTACCATTTTACTATTTACAGTGTAAAAATTCAGTCTTGTAGAAACTCTAGTTCTTGAAAGACATCTCTCTCTAAATCTTGTCTCTGCCATGAGTGTCTCCCAAGCCCACAGTCAGGCTGTGTGGGTTTGTGCTGCTCCTACAGCAGAAAATCTGTATATTCCCACCCACAGTGCACTGTGAAATCCTGTGTCCTGCTGGCATAGAGTCACAGATGATGCTGGACACCCACTCTCAGTCCTTGCTTACCTGACAAGGAAGAGCTAAAAAAACCCTATTTAGTGAGATTATCCATCTTGGAAGAAGACAGTAAATTTCTTCTTTATTAAAGAAAAAACTGGGGAGTTTTATCGTGGGTTCTTTTTCTGCCTTCAAGACCAGTAGAAAGGGAAGAAGATTTGGCCAAAGTGATCAGGAGAGGAATAATAGAGAATCTAGTTAAGATAAGTCTATGGTGATAAAGTTCTCAAGACATTGAAACAAGCTGTCTGAAGGCTCTGCATAGAGAACCTGCATGGAGAGGGAGGTAGGAAAAGTAACTGCATGGCAGGTAATTGTTCTGTCTGCTTACCTATCAGAAAGCCCATGGTACAGTCACCTTCTCTAACCTGGCCTTGTTTGTTTTATTTAAAATCACTGTACTGCTGATGGCTGTATCTCAAACTAGACTTCCTTTCCCTGCAGAATGCCCTAGCCTAAGTTGTTTCTTGTTACTCTTTTTAGTGCATTTCACTTTTCCAAGCCTTCCACTTTGCCAAGCCTCCCACTCAGAAATTAGACCTACCTCAGAGAAATGGCTTCCTGAGGAGCTTTTAAAGGAACAGTATACACAGCTCAATGTCTCTTAGCAGTAGCTAAACAAAGAATGTACATATTGCTATATATTCTTTCTTTAACTACAACAAATCTGTAAAGTTACGGTATATACATTAAAGACCAGGCACTTTTCCTTAAAATCTTGTTTTCTGGCTGGAATTGCAGTCAAAGTCAGAAATCCTCAGCAGATAGATGTTACTGAGAAATTTCTCGTATAGGTAGAATCTGTCATATCTCTAATATTTATCCACAAATAAGATGCATCTCATGCTCTATTTAGCTGTAAAAACATTGTTTGTCTTCTTTTCCTCTTTCTCTAAATACAGTTTGAGACTATAAAGACACCCCCCAAGCTGGTTCAGCTTGAACTCCTGGGACTGCTGCTCTCATTTGTAAAATGTGAAATGGATTCAGCACTTTATGAATGAGACACTCAACAATCTCTTCCTTTGTATTTGACTCTCATGAAATGTTATGCTCGCTTTATTATTATATTTTTTCTATTGTTGCCTTTAATTAAATTGTAAAGCTGTCGTCTTTGTGTACTTGGCTCCCAAAGGGAGAATTATAGCTAGACAAAGTATTACTGACAATATTGTCTGAAGAGAGATGTGGAGATATTATGTTCATGGCAATAACAGAAAAGGAATTCCCAAAGCTGACTTTTAATGTGCATACTGTTCCCATTCAGAAAGCAGGAATCAGAGCTCAATTCTTCTTTTGGGTAAAGACAATGACAGTAGGAGTTAATTTCATCTGATTTCCTAGTGGCACCACACCTTCTCTAAATCAGCTCTGCACACAGGTGCAACCTGCAATCTGAGGCCTTGGGGGCCAATATTATGTGCTGAGTAGGTGCACACACCACTGCCTGTCACCAAAAACAATGCACAATTTTTCTTAAGAGAGAAAAATTTGTGTTGAAAGAAGCGAGCTTTCCACTGAAAACAAATATTTAGAAATCTAATTCCTTGACTATATCCCTAGATTTGGGAAAATTAGACTAACTTTGCTATAGTTTAGCTTGTGTAGTGGAAATAGGACTGGTATTTTGGGAGGCATCAGGGAGCTGAATAACCACTGCCTGATTAGGATGCTTGTAGGAAGCAGTCTGTCTGGGTATAATGAGCACTCTGAGGAAGCAGTGATTTTCAAATGGATTCTGGGAACATATGGACTTATTTATATGCAGCATATTGAAATTTAGTACATGAAAATGGGCCAGGACAAATATCCTTTCCACATCTATATATTCCGATGCTCAAAGTCTTGTTTTGATCAAAAAGAGGAATACACCAGGTATACAAAACACAGAATTTATTGTTAGTTTAATTAGGACTGGGATCAGAATACAACAGTGGTTACAATGGTACTCCTATTGACAGCATTATGTCAGTTAGACAGTTTAGCTACATTTAAAAATTAAAAGAACTCTTGAATGTCAAACCTTTCTGCTTTTTGGTGTTATACTCAACCTGTTGCTGCTCTTCCAGGCGCAGAGGCCATCTCGGGATCCCAGAAAATGTCAGCAGCCTGCAGAGGTCCTGCAAGGAATTACATGAGGCTGATGGAGGTTTCTTCCTCCCCTTTTCTGGGACAATCGTGCTGATGTTTATGCTCTTCTCCAAATGTTTGGTCATGTCTGTGTTTTATGAAGCTTCCTACATCTTGCTCTTCATGGGCCTGCAGCTTCATCTTCGAGCTGCTTTGTGATACATTTTCTGTGTGCTCCGTAGTTTTTCTGTGTCCCTAAAACTGGTCTGAGTAATTTCCATCTGTCACTGTTGATAGTACTGGGCCTTTAGATGAGATTCAGGGGAATGGTCCTGCCTGGGGAAAGCTGTGAGCTGCATCCTGACCATGTGGGATTCTCTTTCCGACCACACTGCACACAGCAGTCTGCACAGCTGCATGGCAGCAACAGGGAAACACCTAGAATTTCTTAAATATAAATAAGATACAGATTGAACATGAGCCAATAGATTTTTAACATGATACTTTGTGTCATATTAAATTATAAAAGAAGAACTTTTTTAATTGTCCATGTCGTTTGTGCAGAGAAAGAAGAATGAGTTAAAAGCTTATTTTTTGAACCAAATTTCCAGTTGTTTGTTTGAGTCTCAAGAGAGTATTAATATTTTCATTAATGTTGAAATAGTAATTCCTAGAAAAGTTGGGGATAGTGCTGTAAATATAATTAGAAATTAATTCCAGAAGAATGCTCAGGCAAAATAATAGAAAACTCAGACTGTGTTAGCATGAATAGGTGTCCTCGTGCCAGAGTATATTTATGTACTTGAGTGTTTTGATGAAAAGAAAGAAAACATAGTGCTCCCTTTCTTCTTTTGAAATGTGTCCTGAAAGACATTCACCAGCATCTGGTGTGTTTTCAAATTAATGTCTGCAGTAAATTCAAGTAAAATTTTGGGGGTATGAAAATAGAATTACTCTTAATTGATAATTTTCATATGTAAAGAAAAGTATTTCACCGATAAGAGCTGACATGCCATATTTTCAAACAATTTCTTCTAAATCTAAATGAAGCACCTAAATTAAAGCTTGAATGGTTATTTAGAAGCCAGTTACTACCTGTATTTTATCATTTTGTAAAAAGCAGAGGTTAGGAAGGAAAGTGTGATTTTGTAAAATATAGTACATCAGTTTCAATTTGTTTTAATCCAGTATAGTAAATCACTCTTTTTCTTTGTAACTTAAATAACAAACTTAAATTAATCTTAGACACTTTAAAAATACATTTACATCAGTGGTAGTATTTTAGCAATATTACAGCTTGCAGCAGCTTTTAATTACTGTGCTTGGGGATGTGTTTCTCTGAATAAAACAGATCCCTATAATATCCATAGTAAGTTGTTTGATACTTGGACTGTTGGTTGAATCACTGATGAGGGGTATAACATGTTCTCTAAGGTAATTCGTTGATGAATCTGCAGTCTAAATTTATACAATTTGATTAGTTCCACTGGCAGATAATTGGTAATTAGATGTACACAAAATGTCATTTTCTTCCATGCTTCATCTTTCAATCTTAGTTCCCAAATAACATTTGTTGGAATATAAAATTATAGGCTAACATGAAAACAGTTTTATATCCTAGATAATGCAATGGAATAGAGAATTTGGATTGATTCATTGATATGCTTTTGTATATTGATGTTAACAATTAATTTATTCCTTTTAAAGAAAATGTGATTTAGGTTTATTTTTCGCCTTAACATTTTAAAGACTGATCATCTAAAATGCAAACCCTTTAGCTTGCAGGAATAAGGCATGAAATGACACCACCCATGTTGTTTGTCATGTCCAATGTTTGTTTGTTTGTTTTTTTTAAATTAAAATCTATTCTCTCTCTTTGGTTTTTGCAATGGATTATTTTGACATATATGAAAATCTTACTGAAAGTTTGAGATATCTATTATTTGTTTTAAGAGAAATGACTGTAAAATTTGCCTATTAGCTTAGCAGAGCAGTGGTGCACGTCCCATAATTTCAACAGGATAAGACAGCAATTTTATTAATTTGGAGACCAACAAGAGCTAGGCAAGACAAAAGTTGTCTTCAGACTGTTTGGCTTCTTGATTCCCTACTGAATGCTCTTCTAAGAAGTGGTTTCCATTGAATATTGAAAACCAAGGGAAGGGCAGCATTTTTTGCTAAGGGAAACTAAATCCCTTAGAGTCTGAGTCTGTCTTCAGAAATGTGTTAGTGAGAAATTCATTCTGGGGGGGGGAGTGGAGAAGTAAAATTGCAAAATAAATAGAGAATAATCTGACAGAGGAAAGAGTGAAATGAGCATAGGGAAAGTTGTATGATTTGGGCTGTACCCAGATTTAAAAAGCAACAAAGCCCAAGCACATGTCAAGTTATACTAAGTTGTTGAACCCTCTAGTGGTTCTTTGGCAGTGTATACTTGACTGGGTTTATTTAAACTCTTTGCTTCCCCTTCACTTATAATTAAATAGCAACAAAGGGAAACAAAGGGTTTGAATCTGCAAATTCTTGCACTACACATATACACCTGTGTGCTAACACTTCATAAATCATTACCCCATGAGGATGGTAGTACTCTGAACCCGTTTGGAGCAGACATAAATTATTTGCAAAGTTAAAGCCAATAGAGAAGCAGGTCATGTGGAGCTTATGTAATTTTTCTGATTTAACTGATGTTTTTAAAGTTCAAACTCTGTATAGCTGAGGAAAAACTCCAGAAAGGATTTGCACATCTTTATATTAATTGTGTATAAACCTATTTATGAAGAGTAGTTATTGCCATGGAGATCACAGGACAGCCTGATCTTCTTCCGTGGCTTTTGCTGGGACAGATCAGAAGAAGGTCTGAGGTGCTGTAAGGAAGAGCAGGTTATGGGCCTTTCCTTGTTGGAATGGAGAAGGGCAGAGCAAAGCCTTGCTCTTGGTGCTGAGCAGTGTCTGAATAAAGGCTCCGTGCCTCCTCTGCAAGGCTGAGCTGTGCATCCTCTGCTCCGTGCCTGGAAGCAGCCCCTGCACCACAGCCCTGGGGGCACCAGAGGCTCTTCCAGCATTGTTCCCTGCCTTCCCCCATCTCCATCTCCATTTGGAACTGCAGAATTTTGCTGTGAACAAACTCAGGAGGAGCCCATTGGTGCTTGGTGTCAGCGTTGTGCAGAGGAGTACAAAACGGCCCAGCTGTACCAAGTCTGAAAATGCAGGAAGAGTAAAGGATCTCAAATGTTTCTATTAGTGATTGGATTGGGGTTTGGTGGTTTAGGCTGTTATTTTTTGGTTTGTTTGGTTTGATTTTTTTGTTTGCAGATTTTTTTTATTTTTTAGAGGGGTGGGAGGTGTTTGGCTTGGTTTTGGTTTGTTTTGTGGGATTATTTTTCTGTAGAATTTTAATAAAAATGGCTTCAGTTCTAGTGGAAATATTCCCCAGTCATGCATCCAGCCATTCACCATTAATCCAGTCTTGCAGCCTTCTGAGGCTTCTTGGTATAATAAAACGCAGTTAATACAGTGTTTTTTAGTTCTTAGAGTTTCAAGAAAAGAATGAGTACAATTGTTCAGTTGTTCAACAGATTATAAATCTCTGCTGTATGCTTAATTACTTTCTAGATTATGCATTGAATTTCAGGTTCGCATGGTCTTGCCTTTGGTAGTGAAAGTTTAAATATGTCACGACATTCACATCTCTTTCTCTCCTCACATACAGAGGTATTTATTAAACTTTGAATGCTCAGTTGTCTACTAATTGTCCCTTAAAAACAGTTTTATGTAAGAAACTGAATTATTTTAAATCATCAGAGCTAATGTTTTGCAGCAGTGATGTGGAATTTGATTTTTAATAATTCACTTGACCTTTTTCTTTGATGGTAACTTTCTTTATTTTTCCCCTCTCTGTAGTAATATTAGGCTCTCATAGGCTAGAACTTTCCAATACATAAATTTGTAGTAGATATTTGCAAAAAACAGAAGTTTTTTCCTTCCCAGGAGGATGTACTACGTCGGTTTTCATCTTTTAAAGCAATTTTGCCTTTATATATGTTTCAATTTCCTGCTGTTTGCTGTTAGTGGTAGTCTTCTTTAATTACCCTTTTATTGATATTTGAATGGAAATTAAGATGGAATTACAGAATTATTTTGTGCTTTGTTTTATTAGTTAAAAAAGTCTAGATGTGTATATAGAGTTAATTTTAAAAAAATTTAACAAATTTGTGCATAAACTGATTTGTTTGCAGGAGTTTTAGAGTAGAGTTAAAATGCTGAGATACTCAGATCAGAGCTATAGATGGTAGATCTCTTCCTCTGAACCTCTCTTTTTTAATTGCGTTATTTTAAATGAGAAAATAAAGCTGGTTTTTGTTCATTGCTTCCCCCCCCACCCCGATAAGCTAAGTAGTAATTGAATCAACTGAACCTTCTTTACATTCAGGAAGGACAGAATTTTTAATCAAAACTTCATATCTTGGAAGTGTTTGAAAATCCCCAGTTCTCACTATTGGTGAATTTAGGTGATTTTGAATGACAGGACATGGTTGTAAAAATACATCAAGTTTCTGGTGCCATGTGAATACATTTAAACCTAAAAAATATTGCCTAGAAAAGAACAAGAATTCTCTATATACTCAGAAAACAGAAGTTTCTCTTCATGCTTAGGAACAAAAAGAAGCCTAGCTGGTGGTGGTTGTGAAAAGTCACTGGTTTATATTATTCTTTATTATATATGATTCATATTATTATATTAGTTTTAGGGAGCCTGGTTTTTGTTTGTTTTTATGCATGCTTCAGGTTGGCAGAGCTGTGCTGCATCAAGTCTGGAAAGAGGTACTTGGAATATGTGTGGGGGTTTGGCAGCAGCCAAACATTTCTGTACTGACCAAAAGACAGGGTGAAGAAGGAAAGAGCGTCTGTTCTCATAGATTCTTCAAACACGAGTTTAGTCCCTGCTTTCCACTTTTCTGTCCTGCCTCCTGTTAACAAAAGTGGTACAAGTGGAACAGCTCCAGAGGTGTTATGGCTCTTTGTAAAATACAGTGGAGTTTTCATAATAGAAAAGCAGAGTCAGTATGGATAGGTGGAATATGGTGTTCACTTTATAGTAGATTATGTATTTTCTCCTTTTGAGAGCTACATGAAATTTAGAAACAGAGTTTATGTATGTTCTAACTCTACCGTGGTGTATGTTGCTTTTAGCAAATTCATTTTAGAAAGACTAAGCTATGTTTGCAAAGCAGACATTCTTGGCTAGTATTTCTGCACTAGAAGATGGTGTTGCTTGAATAGGCTAAGGGTTGCACATTGTTATGTGCAGCTAATCATGAGCTTCTAATTTGTTTCTCTTAGCTTTTGACGTTTTTACTGTAAGTTTTTTGAGGAGGGGTCTGCTTTGTTTAAGTCTCAATAGTTAAGAAGGGTTTTTTTGCTTCAGAAGGTAGGTTTTCAATGCAGGAATCATGATAGTGTGTTTGTAAATATATTTATCCAGTTCTTTTATCAACAAGCAATTTTCAGGGCCACAGCCAAGCCTCTGGACAATAATTTTAAAAATAGCTACATTGCTTGTCTCATTTCCTGCAATTAACATCTCAAATTCCCAAGATTGCATAAGGCAGGATTTATGTAACATAGAAGTTATAACTTAACAACTCTCTAAACAAATGTTGCAGAGCGTGTGGTTTTAGCAAAAGTTTACTGAAGCTTCTTAAATGCCTTCTGTGATGTAGTATCTGCAAGAAATTGGGACAGAAGTGACTCAGAGGATTCCAGTTTGATGCTCAAATATGTGTCAGATTTTCATTTTTTGGGATAGGGATGTGTGCCTCTAATACAAAAAGTACATTATTTCCTTTTCTTCCTCTCAGTCAGCGACATTGTTTCTTTCAATTTGCCTTGCTTGTGGCCCTACTAAAGGAGGATTAGCAACCTTTGCCATTTCTCTGCTCATGGATTAAACCAGTCCTGCAAGTTGGCCAAGTTCTTACATTTATGGTGCTCACGTATATGCTTCACAGATAAAAATGTCTTTGTAAATACAAAACCATTAGAAACACACTTCTATTGCTCTCTGTGGATTCATGGGTTAATGCATGTGCTTTGCAACAGAAACAGTAGGCAGCCATTTTTAAGAATATCATTCCATTCCTGATCTGCTTCAATGTGATTGTAAAGCTTAGAAAACATCTTTTCCTGTGAATTCGTGTGAGATGAGCAGTGTGTTTGTCCTGTTTGCCAGTCAGGTTTATTGTCAAGATCTTCCCCCTTGATCATCATAATCGTCATCCTTATCGTCAGAAATTTGTTTGTTTCCTGAGCAATAGATTTTCTTGTAATCTGTATAAAGATGCATTTTTTCATTTCAATTTTTGCTACCTGTCTCTGAGTTGCCTCTCTACATTTATCAGCTTAACCCACTCCAGGGATAAAATCCCAAATGAAACCATGCATTATGAATGCACTGTGGGAATAAGCTGTATTTTGAAAGCAATCCTTTCTAGGTGCTTTAATGTGTCTTAAAATGAACCACAGCTAAGCAGGTTACTTAACCAACCACTGTCTTCACAAACCCAGATCCCTTTTTTGTTGCTTTTTTTCTTTGCTATAATGGGGCCACTCAAGAATAAAGTGTTTGATTATGCAAAATAGATAATGTCATATTTTCAGTGCCATAAATAGAAAAGAGGAGAATCAGCGATGTCTGTGACTTTTGCTATTCTTCATACAGAAAACTGGGGTTTTGATTCAGCAGACAGATTCATCCTTTCTGATACAGCACAGAACCACTGTTCTTACCCAATTTTGTGTTTCAAATGGCAAAGGCATTGTGGCCTGGACCTCATGGAGCAAACCACAGCTGACTGTTTTTTCTTGGGATGGAAGGGAAGATGAATGGGAGGGAGGAAGGAGGCAGTTCAAAATTCCATTTGACATCTCAAAACCAGGCAAACTTCTCCAGACTGAAGCCTGTTTATGCTCTGTGACCTACTGTGTGAACCAAGACAGGCTTGATTTCATCGAGGCCACACAGAAAGGTTCTCTCAGGTAGTGTCCTAAACCCAGGTCATGGTCTGTGAAGAAGAGGAGAATGAAGAAGGACATAAATTTTTTTTGGTTGTCTGCCAGTTGGTGGATTCTATCCCAGAATAGACGAAGTAGCAATTGTTTATAAACTGAGCTTGAAGTAGCCCTGAAAGACAAAGGACAAAGGATAGCAGCCAGAGGATCATTAAAAAGGTTGCAAACAACATACTCATGTCTTGAATGAGATTCATGTGGAGGAAACTGTTAGCCAGAATACTGAAGGAAAATGTCTTTGAAAAGCCACTTTTATCATTACTGTACTTTTGTAATAGATAATTGGAGATTATCTCTTTTTAAAAAAATATTTTTTGCCTCTCTACTCTTTGATATTTTAAATTTTTGTGTATGCAAAAGTATGTGTCCTTAAGTCAAAATGTAATGACTTTTGTTGTAGATGAATCCTTGATCCCATAGATTTTAGGTGAATCGTGAATTCTAAATTCCTTTTTCTTAGCCTGGCCTGTCAGGGGTCACACCAGAAACTCGTGAGTTGCTATTTGAGTCCACACCATGAGTTCACAGTGTTCTGTTCCAAAACTATGAATTTGTTTTTATCAAGCCAAAGGAAATTAGTTCTCAGTAGGATTTCACTTTCCAACAGTTTGAAAAGTTTAGTGTCAGAAAGCTTCTTAGAAATGATCTATTGTGATCTAGAAAGTGAAGTTTTAAAGTAATTTTATAATAAAGCTAAGGTAGAGATTTTCTTTCCCTATGTTTTCTTTCCCTCTGCTTAGAGCAATAAAATAAGGAGTATGGCTATACCCTGAATGAATGCCCAGGTTGTGAGAGGGAAATCTGAGTCCCGCAATGAGGTTATCCTTTGTTGTAGGTCTTTCCTAACTTCCCTGTTGAGCTCGCTCGAACATCAGGTTCTTCTTCTAAAAAGTGTACACCAGCTGAAGTTCACTTGGGTCATGAACTTGTTGCATGAGTTTCTCCGTTCTTTTGAAGAGAAATTGAGAAGGCTTTGGAACAGAGAAAGTTACATCCATGCATTACAACCCTAGCTGAAGGTACAATTTGTGCATCCTTTTTATTTTTTAATTTTTTTTTAAATTTGGTTTTAGTTTAAAATTACAGCATCTTGCTTGATTTCAAGTGCTGAAAGTTTAGGTGAGCAAGTTCCTTTCTAACCATGTTGGGGAGTGAGCTGATGTGGGGCAGATACCACTTATGTAGAGGTGTTATAGCGCTGTCTTCTTGTGAAAGCATTATTTTAGGCAGTAGCTTTAAAATTTTAGCAGTGAGTGTTGACTGCATTTCCTGCACTTTTAAAAAAGGCTGCCAGCCAGCAAGTGACATGACAGCTGCTCAAGAGAACAGGCAGCTGCTCAAGGCCTCATGCTGCTTCAGCAGTCCAGGCTACTGGGACTGATTTCCTAGGACAATTTTCAGAGGGACAGCCCAACACATTGCCTCTCTAACAATTTCTCTTATTAACTTAGTGGTTTAGAAAGTGAGAAAATGATAGGTTTCTTCTCCCACCCTACAGTAAATGTCATGAACAATTCTCCCAAGCTGAGGGCTGTCTCAGCCACAACACAGTCACTGGCATTTCTGACAGAGACTCTTGCCTTTAGGCAGACTGTGGGCAGAGCTGTGGCATAGTGGGCAATGAGGATTATCAGTACAGAAACATTAAATTGGAATGCTGCACAACAAGAAACCCTTGGTTCTGTTAGATTAGGGAATGCTCTGTCACTGCGGGTGTTACTGTTCTGTCGTCAGTTAAGACTGGGGTGCAAAGCACAGGCAGACACAGTGTGTGATACAGATCATCCTATGAAAAAAGGTGATGGATCAATGATTCACTCTGCCATTACTCAAATGCAATTTTCCATATTTCTTTCTCACAGGGTAAACAATCAGAACACTGTGAGACAAAATATGCAGCTGGCCCCTGCATGCATGCTCAGAAAAAGGCTTGGCCCAAGGAGCAAACTTGCTTTATATCAGCTATAAAACACATGAATTTTTTCTTTCTAAAAACCTTTGTGACTTAAGCTGCCAGATTTTTTTAAAAAATTGTGTTTCTTGACAGACAGAGGTAGAGTAAATATGAGGAAAAGTTTTTTTGAGAGGGTAATTAATTTGCTTTTTTTGTCTTGCCATCTTTCCATCATTGTGACTGGAACATATCGGGCTTTAAAAGATTGGGAAACGGTTCAACTTGAGTTATAATTGGAATGAAAAGCAGAATAAATACATAAAGGTGTGAGTTTATTATTTTATTGCTTTAGAGTTGGAGTATTCAGAAAGAGAGAGTGATCTGTCAAGTTCATGGAAGACAAATCCGCTGAGGAAAACCCAACCTGTGCCTGAAGAACTTTCTGAAAACCATATTGCTAAAGGATAAGAGAATTTGAACAAAATATCACTACACACTTACCCTCCTGGTAAGCCACTTCTGGCCACTGTTAGAGAAAGAATTCAGTCTATATAGAGCTTTATTCTTACCCAGCACAGCTGGTCTTATGTTCTTATTTCCTTTAATTTCATTTCATCCCATACCAGTAGGAATGTGGACTTTTAAAAGAATTTATCTCTGAAGAGCTCCTTACAGGAAGATTTCCTTGTTTAAGAGTTATTATCATATGCGGATAGTTCTTAATTCATTTCCAGGCCTTCAAGAATGTTAGCAACTTATTAAGAATTTTAATCAAAGTAGTATATTGATGACTTTTTTTAAACTCTTGAATAATTAATTTTTTTTCTTAATAACAAACAGTGCTAGTTAATTACATAGAGAAATCAGATCACAGTATATAAAGGAGCTCATGCACTGGTTAATTCCCTGATCTGTGATTATGGCTGGGATTTTCAAATTTGAGAGACTTGTGTGGTGCATCCTGTGATGGGTGAGCAAAGCCTGAACTACACCTTGCATAGCCCTGTCATGGTATTTGCAAACACTGCACTCTGTGATTTCCTGTATCTTCACATTTCTTCTCATGTAGCAGTTGCACCAGTAAGAAAACACTTAAACATCATCATACAAATTTAGAGCTTAGTATGAATTTGTCTCATCATTTTTATTAAACCCCCAACCATGAAAGCAGAGTTCTTACTGAAACAGTGCAGTATTTTCTTCTTTAACCCAAGTGAATTTGGTTAAATTCTTCCTTCCAAATCTAGTGTCTTTGGGGAACAAAACCAAACAGATAGATAGATATAGATAGAAATGGGATTGTTATCACACAGAGATTCTAAGTGCTTTTTATGGATGGCTTTCAAGGCATAGAGGGTTGTTTGCTAAATTTCCAGATGGCACCAAGCTGGGAGGGAGCCCATGCACTTAGTAGGACCAAATTGCAATTCAAAACATTTTCAAGAATTGAAAAAAATTAGTCTAATACAAAACTACTAATAAAAATTTGTTTATTAAGGAGAGTTCAAAGTACTACTCTTAAGAAAGGAAATTGATGTAAAAAGAATGAGCCATTAGATAGCAGTATTTTGGTCACAAGCCTGGTGATTTACAAGAGCCCCTTTGCAAATCATAAACTGACCATTAATCAGTTTTTGTTTTTCTATTGTGGAAACAGGCAGGCAGGCCTCATTCTGGGATATGAAACTGTGAGTGGATTCAAAAATAGGAAATAATCCTTCTGCTCCACTCAGTGTGAATAAAGCCTCTGTTGGAGTCTTTTTGCTATTTTTTGACATAAACTTCAAGAAATGTAAGGACAAAATGGGGAGGATCGAGTGACGCAGAGAAGGAAGGATCCAAAGTGTAGCAAATGTAACTTGTGAAAAAGAAATAGAAGTTTATTGTTGGTATTAAGAATAGAGAAGACAGGGCTTGAGGCATGGCAGGTCTTCAAGTGATTTAAAGAAAACTGAAGAAAAATGCAAGAATCTCCCCCAGCCTCCTAGGACAGTTGAGCTTCTGTGCAGAAAGTGAGATTTATATAAAGCCATAATGAAACCTTCCCAAAGTAAGAACAGTGGGACATATTCTCTCACATAAGTTTCACAGAATACAATTAAGTCTCCATCACTAAGGGATTTTATGAACAGGATGTACAACCATCTGCCAAATATAGGTTAGATATTTTTAATTCTTTGTTGTATTAGGAGATTGAGATTAGAGGACTGCTTGAAGTCACTTCCAACTATTTTTTTCTTTTACTTTCCACAAGTATAACCCATATATTTAAAAAAAACAATCAGGACTAAGCTTTTTATTCCTCTGAAAGGTTACAGGGTTTTTTTTTTAATAAACTGTTTTGCAATAATAAAAATACATGGCTTCTACTATCAAATTTGACATACAGTTTGCAAAACCACATATACATTACTGAAGAACAATTCAATTTAGACATCTACCATAAACATGCTTTTGTAAATTTTGCCCTTAGTGAGATATATATATATATATATATATAGTAAAAAGTATGCAAAGTAAATAAGTTTAAACATTATTCTTAGAACATTTTCCCAAGGGAAAGCACACTATTAGGTGCTCCCATGTTATGAGTACTGTCCTTGAGCTGAGGAGCAATAAACAGGCTGAAATTATAAATTATAAAACAGGTTTTATAATGCAGAATAGAAGAAACACCTTAGCATCTGAACTGATTTAAATACTCCTGAAAGCAGCAATTCTGATGCTTTAATAATACGCTTCTCCATAAATCTGTGTGCAGCTCCTATTAGGGCGGCAAATTCTCGAGCATCTGCGTTAGCTGCAGGATTTACATCTTCCCATCTAAGATGGGAGGAGGGCTGAAAACAGTGCCCAGGGGCTGAAATTCAGTGTGAGTGTAGACTTCAACAATGCAGCAACACACACTTAACAAGGACTCAGGGCAGCACTAATGCATCACTTACAGCTGCTAACGTTCGTGCCATGGCAGATCACTTTGTCTGACATTCCTCCAAATTATATGCACTGGGCACCCATACTGCATGCTACAATCCTGCTTTTTCACTGCAAACCATTTAGAAGTATGATGACAGCAGAAGCAAGGCCAAATGGACAGTATTACAAAATATTCTACCCATCCCCTCCAGCTGTTTACTGGGGTCCAAAGGAGGCTCTACAGCTGGAAAATATGCCCCCCAAATTACCAAATATGAGATTTTCTGCTCATCATTTTAATGTTTATCACAAAGTCTGTGGAAAAACATGGTCTCCCTCTTTGATGGCCTGCTGTTATTTCTGTGGGGTTTTGACATAACATTTGGAATATATTTTCAGACTAGCCTGCATGTGTGTCTATATGCATGTACAGAGGGACAGGAGTCTGTTGGGCACAATGATTGCTACAGAGCATTTACCTGAATCTTCAGTAGTAACAGCATTTGTTCATTGAGCTGTTTCCAGTTGGCAGAGGTTATTCTTGAGGGAAAAATCTGAGCACCAACAAAATGTTTCTGGTTAGATAATAAAACCTTGGTGGAGTTGATCAGCTGGCAGTCTTCCAAACCTGAACCTGACATGCACCTGCTTCATTCATTTGTTTTTATGCAGCTTCTCATTTAAAAAACTGTAAATGAGAAAGGCAAAGCAATCAGGTCCTACTGAGCAAATTGCTAACGTTTTCTTTATTTAGTTTGAGAAAGTGCACACTGTATTGTCAGGCTGCAGTTACAATACAGGGATTCTCCCCAGAGGACTGGAAAATAATTAGAAATATGTCAGTTATTTTCAACAAAAATTCTCTAAGCCAGAAGTCTGCAGGCACTGATGCTTTTGGTGACTAAAATTGCTCTAGGGATAGATGACTTAAAATACAGCAGAGCTGAGATATTAAAGACAAACAGCCCTACTACAGCTTCAGTTTGATCTTTTATGTTATTCACATGGATAGATATTAAGCACAAAAATATACAGAGAATATAGGCTTAAATATGTTGTTTAGACCAGCTTAAGAGACATATTCTCTTTATCTGACATTTCTCCTGAAATCTTTTATCAGATAATCATGATCTGCCTACAGACAATCCAGAAGTGCTTCAAGTCATTCTATATTTAAACCCATTATTGTGTGGGCTGTTGATTGGAGTTAGTTGATTCAACAGAATGCTACTAAATAAAACATACACAGAGAAACAATCCAAGATATATTATTAAAGAAAATAATAAAGTAACAAATTTCTTCCTCCTCTTTGAGAGGAATATTCAGACTTCTCAAATTAATCTGTGTAGTAAAGGCAGTGGAAATCATTGTTGAATAATTTCAGTTCATTTACTTATGGGGATTTTAGACAGCAGCTTTTATGTATGTAGGCAGGTAGGTGTAATATATGTAAAAGTACTTACCTGTCTATCATGTCCCTAATTATTTGATAATCTGGGCATATTGCTGAAGATATAATTTCCTGATATTTTTGGCTTTACAAGTTTGATTTAATTATCTGTGAAGAAGTTTTCTGTCCTGTTTCCAATTCCAGTTGATTTTCCTTTCTTATTAACCTTTGTTCCCTTCTTCATAGACATACTTTTTAATTGTTTAATTGCTCGTAAAGCAGGGACGCTTTTGACTTAGCATTCAACCATGTCCCAAAGTACATTGTTGAGCTTGGATCTCAGGGTGGGAATTCAAAAGTGCTTTTGTGTGCAGCACTGTTTGAACTGCTGCCTGCCTTCTGACAGGTAGGGAAGTCACTGTCAACAAGATTTAAAGTTGCTGTCATGTTTACACAGCCGCATAGAAAAGGTTGAGAGAGTATTGTGATTTTTTTGAAATTAAGAACCAACAGTTACTGGGCCATAGCAATGTGCATTGGTTATGATTAATGTTTGACATCTGCATCTTTTTGAGATATTTTAACCACTTTTCTTGTCAGATGAAAAGTGCACTGCGATATGTTTCCAGTCATGGGGGAAAGGTTCAGTGTGCTGAGGTTTCCAGGGCTTAAACTGAGCTATTAAAGTCATGTAAGTTCTTTGTTCTGAACCCCTGTTAGATTTTCAATATATCTGAGAAGCTGGGAATTCTGTATTTCATTGTTAAAAATCCCACTAGAGTAAACAAATTTTTCAGCTATTAAATACTCTCCCTTGGTGCTCTTTGTGTTTTCTGCTGGGATCTCCTGTGACTGGTGATGAGTAGTACCAGTATGAATCTGCTTTACTTATGAAAATTGCTACCAAAATTGAGAAATGGTTCAGAGACAAAAGTTTTGTCATGAATATTTTTGATTTAGACAGATATTGAGGTATTAGGAACACAGATTCAAACAGTTAAATACAATTTTTGACAGTTTGCATGTATTTTCTTAAAAGTTTAGGGTAGCCCAGCAAAGCTCTTCTGCTCTCCATAGTCCTGTGTAGACACAACTATTGCTAAAGAAACCAGCTTACACAATTCTTCTTTACTTCTGTCTCAAATGAACAAACATTGCAGTAATATTTTTAGGTGGTTCTGATGGGTGCTGTGGATGCTGTCCATGTGGCAATTAGTTGGAGAAAAAACATGCATGTAATTGTATCATAAAATGGTTTGGGATCTTTAAATGATCTGGTTGCAATCCCCGTGCCTGGGACAGGGACACCTTCCAGCAGACCAGGCAGATCAGGAGCCTCATCCAACCTGGCCTTGAACACTGGCAGGAATGGGATATTCTCAACCTCTCCAGCCACCTGAGAGTGTTTTTATCATGCATTGAGATGACTCTAAATTAAAATGCAGCTATCTCCATCCCTCTAATATCTGGATTAGTTTGAAGTTCAGGTCTTGGATTTTGGAATTACTGAGATTTTGATCCTGAATATGTATTAAATCAAACTATATGTTTTGATATGTATTTGATATAGAATTTGGATATCATGTGAACATATATCTCTGCCAGGACTGTCCTGTTATTTCCATGTGACTTTTCCCCTATGGAAAAAACCCAGAACAAAATTGATAGCAAGCCAGAATGCTATCTGTATACTTCTCTGTATACTTTCCATTGTTCTAATTTTAATAAAATTTTAATCCAGTTTTCTGCTGGATTTCTGAAGAGCTCCCATAATGTTCTCTTTTAGTCACCTAGTAAATATGAAACCTACCTCTGTGCCTTACTAGGTGTCATAATCAGTTACCAGGTTAATCATCTGTAGTGACATCACTGCCAATGAGTAATACTTTCAGATTTGATATCTGGAGTCGATGACCTTGCAGCCAAGGCATACTCAGGAGACGCATTCTGAAAGGGTGAAAATTTGTCTCCTTTACTGTTTTTGTGGTTTGGTGCTGCTGTGTCTATTTTGCATTAATACTGATTTATATTTCACTCCTCTGTATGTGATATGATGCTGATGTTAGCTTTCATTCTTGGTCATTAAAAAATCTATTTTAAATCATTAGAAAAATATAAATTATTTATAATTATTATTTTTACAATAAGAAATTATAACCCATCCCTCATTTATGTGTCAATGAAAACAATACACTTTAGTTACAGTAGGATTAACACTGCATTGTTTACATATTTGCTCTTTTCCTGCACTGTCATTTCTGTGTGTGTGATACTGAGGGAGACATAATCTGTAGCTGTGTGGTTTGCATATTAATTTTATGCAAAGCATGAAAAAATAAATTAATAATATTAATTTGTTCATAACCTTGTGACAAAGGTTCATAACCTTGTGACAAAGACAAAAAAGTCTTAGCATGCAAAAGAATTAGAAGGGCCAGAGGATGCACAAACAGGTAAAATGTGACAACTGATAAAATAGTTGGGAAGCAGCCATGTGTCTTGTGATACAGACATCAGGGAGAAATGTTAAGCACTTCGTCATTCCTGCCCTCCAGTGTCTGATGCTTCTGATTTCTTCTTTATTGATTTCAACTAAAGAAAATATAGAGGAGTATAGAGGTGACCCATTTTGTTGACAGATACACGTGTTAGTCTTGTACTCCCAGAAAATAGTTTAGACATCAGGATAATGGCTTATAGGTAAGAGATAAACACAATTTCCTGTGATTTCTAAACCTAGTGAATCAGCAGACACAGCCTGCTTTCAGAGTCTCACTTGTTTATCTTTTATTCAACAGATTGAAGATTTAAAGGACACTGGAAATGCTATAAAAAACTCAATAACCCCCCTAAAAACGTAACCAACTGATTAACCCAAACCCCACCAACAGCTAACTGCTACAATTCTTGAACTGTCATTGCATCTGGAATGTATTATTTACTCTTAACAAAACCAGTGACCAACTACTTATCTTCAACCTTGTGTGATTTCATAAGCCTGATCGTTTCATAAGTTTCAAGTAACTGATGTCCTGCAGGACATTTATAAAAATTTTATAAATTTTATAAAAATGAAAATTTGGCATAAATTTCTACTATTTAGGTATGAGTTTCAGCCAAGAGCAGTAATAAATGATTTCCCTGTCACATTCCACATAGAGTCAGTATCATATCTTTCCACACTGTGGTTATAAAATGTCAGTGGCACTTGTTTGGAGCCTGTGTGCAGTATTGACCATCAGGGAAAAAACTCTTACATTTTTCTCACATGGCAAAAAAGAATGCTGAAGCAATGAAGTAAAAATACAGTACCTGAAACAGTGACAAACTGTTGCACAGTGATAGTATTATCATTCATTTTGATGCATAAACCAGTCATGTCCTACTTCCACATGGCTTCCTTTGTTTATTTAGAAAAATGCTCTTTTCAGTTTAAGTTATAGCTCTAGAAACACATGAAACCCCTTTCCTTTATGCTCAGCTAGTCAGTTTTCCAAAACTGAGCAAAAAGGAATATCCATCTTTTTTCAGAAAAAAAAAAAAAAAATCCTGTGCTACCCTCACCAGGAGAGTGTCCTAGATGTTCAATGTATTTCAGTGTGACATAGTTCTGGGGCACAAAAATGTCTTGCTGTATTTTATTGCACACTAGAAAAGATAGTGAAAGAGAGATCCAGTGTTTACAGCAGGGGTTAATGCAGCACTGGTGGGATTAGAATGCCTTTGAAAGGGAGCCTGGAATGAGCTGAGCACCTCCTGCACATCCCTCCCCAGCCCGAGCAGTTCCCATTCTGACCCCTGGACATCAGATGTTGGTACAGAAACATGTGCAGGAGTTGTGGAAAGTGGAGCTTTTGGCATATTTTTAGAAAGAGCTGTAAATACAGTGCAGTTCCTAAATGATGTGAATTAACTGATTTTTCAGTGCATGTCCCACCCTTGTACTTTTTACTTGCTGTTTGTAATGTCTGCCAGAGGATATTTTGTGCAGCTGTGAAACTCAGTGTCCTGCCTTCCACCACCTTTTTTTGAAATTCCCTCAGCAGAATACTTACAAAAACATTTGGAGTAATTTTTCCCCAATACAGATTTATTATAACACAGAAAATAATCTTTACTGATGTAGCATTTTTAATTGTTTTCAAGTAAATGTCTCTTGCCCTTTGGTTTGCCTATGTCAAAGTAAACCATAAATTGGAAATTGATTCATTATCTGTAAGACTCTGTATATTCTAATCCTTAAGAATTTCTATTACTCATTGTTATTGAGACTGGAATGAAAAAATATTACATGCAGAGATCTAAATCTAGACCTGTAATTATCTATGCAGTAATTAAAGGAGAAAAGACCATTGGGAAATTCTGTAGTTTTTTCTATGGTACAAGCACACTGTTAGACTGGGTATTCTATTCAACATTACAAAATTAAAAAAAAAAAAGGAAAAAAAAAGTAATATTAAAAAAAATAGTGGAAATGCAAGTTAACAAAATAAGCTTAATGGGGATCCTATTCCCCTGTGATTCTTTGACTGACATTTTTCATGTGAGATAAAACTTTTTAGGTACACAGATATGTGGACTTGTTTGGTTAGTTTTTTTAAAACTAAGACTCAAAATTTTTCATGTTATTGTTTTCAAAATGAAAACAAGAAATGCTCAGATTTGTTACATCTAAATAAATCTGGTAATAATCCTTATTTTACATGGATGAGTTATTTAATTGCAATAAATTCTAAAAAAAAAAAAGGCTTTAAGCCCACATTAAAATAGAGAATAAAGACGTAGGTTAAAATTATGTCTATTTCTATAAGTCTTTAAATAACACTGCAGGAAGCCAAACACCTTCTGTTGCTCTTAAGCTGAAGTATGTGGGCGCAGGGTAATGACAGAATATTTTTAAATAAGACATTAGTCTTTAGTTAACCTTAGTGAACCAGTTAATGAGTGAACTCATGTTAACAAACCAATTAAAATCACAAGAAAATCTACACTGAGCTAAAGGAAAAAAAAATAACCTTACAGGACCTATAAAAATGGTTTCTTTAAGCTTTCTAAGCAGGGGTAAAAGGTCCCAGCTCAATCCCACATAGCTCAGGAATAGATTACGTTTTTGTCCATAGCTTCTCAATTTCTGCTGACAAATTCTCATTTATAAACCTAACCATAGTGTAGTTCATAAGGTAATAACCCCAGGAAATAATTTGAAGAAATATTAATTATTTGTCAACTGTGAATTATCTAAAAACTCTGACAGTTAACAAGAATGGTGTTCCAGAGCCTTTATATGACACTCCTACCATCCAACCTGAGTGGGATTTTTTTTCCCAATGTATGACTGTTTCTTTGAACCAAAAAGCCAAAATATCTTTAATGAGAGATTTCCATTGCTGTCTTTAGAAAGCAGCAACAGGTATTTTGTGTAGACATCTACCCACAATGTGGTCTTCAGACTGTGCACAGAAAAGCTGGATTAAATGATTAACAATAATTCCAGCCTTAAATTAATATATTGTCATTTGTATAATTATGATTATAATTATAATTATAATTATATTATTGATATTACTTATGTTATTCAGTTCAATTAGATCTGAGAGCACAAACATAAATACATGACCCATTTCACTCATTAAAGTGTAACAGAATATTCACAGTAAGTAGCTATACTTGCAATGGAACAGTATTAAAATTGGTTTGCAGTTAAACCTCCATGTGAGAACCCAGTTAGGGACTGGGTCTTTCTTAAAACCAGTAGCTCCCCAGAATAGGGATTTAAATTGAGAGAGGGAAAAAAGTGAGCTTTTGTGTTTAACTTGGCTTTCAAATAACCTTAGAAACCATAGGGTTTCTAAATTACTTCAGTAGATCTGAGATTTAACTTTCTGTTCTTAATCTCTTGTGTGTCCCTTACTTGAGCTATTTTTCATTTTTGCAGTTTTTTTTTTTCCTCATATGCATTAATTGACTCTATACACTGTTTTTGTATTTTATCTTTTCTCACATGTACCTTTTCACTCTCATAGTTTTTCTCATGTACAGGGTAGCTGCTCTGTAAATGTTCCTTTAGACTTCCAATATAAGCCCACAAAGTCCAAATGTAGGGTTTGACACCTAGGTTAATCATAAGAGACTAAAAACTGTAGGAATTAAAAGTATGAAAGAACATATATCATGGAATAATTCATAAATCAGGTGAATAATGTTAAATGTTTAAAACTTCAATAACATGAAGAAACAGAACTTTTTTCTTTCCTCACATATTTCTCTAGTGGCCCTTCTTTTTCAAACTATGTTTCGTATGCAGGACACAAATTGCTTTTTGTATCCTTGTTCGGGGGACATGAAGACTTTGGTAAGTGGGGTCATGGTGAAAAATTCACTATCTGAAATCTTCATGGAAAGGATCACAGGTGATTGTGGAAAGGAGGTCCTGTGTAGCTGCAGATTTGCTCTTCTGTTTGTGTACTCAAGAAAATAAGTTGTCAGTGTTGGCGCGAACAAAATTCCATGGCTCCTCATTCCAGCCCCTTCTAGTCCTGGAGTTAAATTTGGTCAGAGACTCTGCTTTATTAATGATTAATTAATGGAAGTTACAAAAATAAGAGCTATAGGAGTACTGAAGTCACAGTACTCTCAAGAACTCCATGTAGGCCAGTCCAGTTTCATGTTATACTTTCAGCAGCTCCACAAAAAAGCTTAAATTTAAAGTCTTTAGAGAATAAAGTTGACTATTTCCTTGTGATCATTTGCATTAGAGTTAGTTTCTAAATATCTCTGATGAAGGTGTTTCTCTTGGTGCATGCAAAGTAAAACATATCACTTACCCAGCAGGGTCACAGGGGAAGTATCCTGGCCACAGCTGGGGAAAGTTCTGCACAGTGAATACAATATCCTGACTCTTTAATGCCTTTTTTCTCTTTGCATTTTTTCTTTAGTGGTTATTTCTGGAATGAATGGGATTGCTGTTAAGTGCTGTCCACATTCTGCTGGAAAATATACACATGTTCCCTCAATAAGTGAGAGCTAGTAACGCATCTCTATGTTCAGGTACTTATTTTCTGTATTTTATATACATCTGTAATTTTATCTTTGAAGTCTGATTAATGTTTCTCATTGAAGTTTAGGTGCCACTGGAGATCAAAGTAACCCCTATGTGAACAAGCTTTTAATTTGGCAGCGAGAGACTGCTGACAATGAACAGAAGAATGACTTAATTTTTTTTTATGAGAGAATTGTGAATAATTTAATTCAGAAGCTATCGAAGTATCACTTATGAAAACAGTAGAGGGCTTTTTCCTCTATTTTTTCTTTACATGTAGTACTCCTTACCCAACTATTAGGTTTCAGCATATATCTAGCTATCATGTCTTGAAAGTAGGATACATTTTGGAAGTGAATGTTCAAGTGCTTACCTTTACCAATGATTATTTCCCCTTACAGACTGAAGAACTTCTATGCAATGATTTTTGGGTGTGTGGGGGTGTGTGGGGGTGTGTGGGGGTGTGTGTAACTGATTTTCCTGCTCATGTGTCAAAGTTTACTTATCCTAATTTTTTACCTCAATTTATTCAAACCGTCAGTTTGAAAAGGTAATTTGGAGTTCCACCATATACTTGGAGTTCTCAACCTCATACCATCCTCAGCTCTGGAAAATACATTTTCCAGAGCGAAGTCATTAGTAGTCTTAATAAAAATTCTGGACAGATCCAAACCCAGGAAGGTTTCTGTCAGGGAATTCTCCTTTGCTTTTGGTAGCAAACTATGAAAAACTAGTTTTGGGGTATGGTTTTTCAGCCAGGTTTTGCACCAGTTTTTTTTCTTTTTACTTGGCCGGTGTGTTCGTCAAGTGCTGATGAGAATGTCAAGTGAGATGCTGTCTTAGTTTTCCTAAAATCAGATGCAAGAGGGTTTCTTTCCCATCCCTTAAACATAGAGATCTTCTAGCCTGTTGAGAAGAAAATTTGGTGCTGACATATCTCTACAGGCTGCAGTTTTTCCTGTACTGCCTTCTGGATGATTTCAAGGAGGTGGATAATTATTGCAGAAATTAGGGAGAACTGAAGGTAACTGTCTGGCCTGTAATTTTTACTTTCTTTCTTTCTTTCCTTTTATTTTGTTAAGCACAGGCACTTTTTTGCCCCATCTCCCCTCTTCTGACAACATTGTGAGATAACCATCAAGAACTCAGGAATCACTTTAGCCATTTCTTTAAGCATCCTAAATAAAACTGAAAACATTCCAATAACCTGAAAACAAGTTGCATTTCAGACAGATTTCTACACCATGCTCCAAATTTCATTTCAGGTAACTTTTTAGTAAATAATGTTCCAAAAAACCACCTTTTTTTCATATTGTGAAAGTCTGCGATATTTCTTAGTGAATTTAGTGTTACAGCTACATTTGCATGAACATTAAAACAACCCCTTAGAAGGAAGCAATAAGAAGGAAGACAAAAGAGTTTTCACTCCAAACTTTAAAGATAAGTAAACTAGTTAGTCAGCACTGAATTTTATATGTCTGAAGGAAATTATTTAAAATAGGCAAATTTATACTCTGCCTCTAGATTCTTTATAGATTGTTGGTTTTATTTAGTATTTAAACAGCATCCTGCTCTTTATAAGGCTTATCTGGCCGTTAGTGCTTGCCTCTTGACACCTGCAGGGTACTTTAATGGAAAATATCATTGATGCAACTGTTTCCTCAAGGTGTAAAATCTAGACAAGAGAGAAAACTATTAGTCACAGTGACAGAGTGAACGTTTGGGAATCACTTTTTCTGTGCATATCATTAAAAAATCAGTAAGATGAATGTATGAAAGCCAATAGTATTTACTACAGAAGAACAATAGAGCAGCCATACTTTGCATTACTAAGATTTCGGTCTGTGATCAGGCCCTCTTGTGGGATGAAACTTTGAGGGGCTGTAATAAAGGTCACCTTTGCTGTGCAGTGTTTGTTCTTTTTAGAGCCCTTCATGGAGGACTTACAGTCAGATGACTTATTTCTAAAATCACAAATTTATCCTCTCAAATTGTATTCAGAATTGTACTTTGTGTTCATTGTACTTTGAATGATTTTGAGAATATAATATTCCTGTTCAGCATTGATGTATGACTTACTGATAAATATGAAAAAATATAACTCAAAATCTATTAACTCTTCTTCCCATGTTGTTTATAGAAGATTATAATTCTGTATTTCCTCCCCAAAGGAGGGGCTATGGGATATCGTGATATGCCTGTGGCTGGGGATGTGCCCAAGTAAAACAGGCATATTGCAAAGCTGAGGAGTTTAAATACATCCACTTATATTTGGTGTTTCTGCATTGTGACCAGTGTTGCCATTGTACCTGCTGGTATTGTGTCAGTGTCTGCACACTATCTGCAGCCTGCACACGCTGCCCAGAGTTTTGCCTGATGTTTTGTTTTAGTAGCCCTGGATGTAAGATCCCTAAGGGTAAATAATACTAAATACCAAAAAAACACCGTGCTAACATTTTAGGCTAATGTGTTATTAATAATGCTCTTTTGGGGGAAAGTCCTTGGTTGGGTACCAGAATACAGACACTGATATTTGCCCGGTCACAGGTAATGAAACTGCAGTGAATGGTCATGTGAGAAAATAGCTGATGCACGTGGTAAGAGTAGAACACAGTAAAAGAGAATCAGCAAAGCTGGGGTTTAAATAGCTCTGTGAGAGATCATGCAGCAGTTCTTCAGTGTCCTACAAAGCAGTGTCTGTGACAGGATGCTCTCCTGTCCCACAGAATCAGTGCCATCACTATTATGGATCAATTTCCAGTCCTCTCACAAGCTCAGAGCACTGACAAGGTAACAGGAAGGTGCCTATGGGGATTTGCAGTGCCCAACACTGAATCCCCTCCAGAAATGTCTTTCAGGCATGGAACTATGGCATTGGCTTCTTTTTTCCTCACCCTTTTTCTAAAAAAAATGCTTACTTTCCTTTGTGGTTGTGGACCAGTAATAGAACAACGGTGCTGTACAGCTGATAAATGATTTATGGTAGAAGTATATGGAAATAAATATCTACATATCTTTAGGAAATAAAATTATATTTGTGAAGCCATCAGTGATAAGCAGAAACAAATAAAGAATGACTGCTTTATAAACTTACACAGCCAGCAAACCTCCTCAAAATCACTAAAAAGCTTTGTAAAAATGTCACAGGTATAGACCAAATTCTGATACCATCATAAATGAAATGTAAAACTTTAAAAATCTAGATTTCTTTTTTTTCTCTAATGAGAGCTCATCTCATTAAAAATTAACACCTTTTTATTATACCTAATTTACTTATAAATCTTATTGCCAACCATTATCAACTCTCACAGACATCTCAATCAACCTTATGATTAAATCTGTTTTATTCAAGCTATTCTTTTCTCACTGATTTTAATTCTATCCTAATGACTTTCCTTTTTTCTTTGAAAATTCATTCAACTTTAGAGACTTTCTCATTGTTTAATGTGTCACTATTTTTATACCTTGAAACTTTACTATTTTTGTAGCTTCCAGCTAAAGGTATGCTTAGTTTCTTGAGGGAAAAAAAAAAATCTCCTAACTGTATAAACAGTTCAGCATCCATGAATGTGTTTTTTTAAAAGGCTTTTTCCTTGCCTCCTCAAGAATTTAAACACTAATAATGAAATTTCTGCTTTACACTTCACTTCCATATTTTTGCTAAGTATATGGGGGGTTTGTGACTGAGTAACCAATGAGTGCCAGTCCTGTCCTGTGACAAGGTGTTCAACATGATAATCCTGACCAGGTGAAATGGCCAGAGGCAAGCAGGAGAATCAATCTGTTTCCTCATGTTTTGGTGTATCAGACAATCATTATCAGAGCATGCTAGAATGTCTCCTTTACAATCAGAAAATGAAGTTATTTTTCCTGGTTATGTCCTGCTCTCTGACACATCATATCCACTTAGAACTTAAACAAACTATATAAGAAATAAGAAGATAAAGGTTTTTAAATAAATGTTAAGAGATCTTGAAAATAGAATTCATTCCTAGTCTACAAGGGTCCATGTGGCATAATACATGTCTGGAATTCCTAGGACTAGCTCCTTCTCCTTGCAAGGCAAAAGAATTGCAAGGTGCTTCCTCTGTCCTATTTACCTGTTCCTAGTATGTCATGTCCTTGAAAGTGTGAATTTCATCCCAATTACAGTGAGTTAGGCATTCTTGCTTCCAAAAGAAATGATTGTGCTGATTATTTCTCTTAATTGCAGTGATATAAACCAGGATGTTTTTGAGGGCATTTCTTCCTGTTGAATCTTCCTTCCAGTTCAATGTGGAATTAGTCCTACTGAGTGTACTCACAGGAATGTGGAGCACTCCTGCAGCTGTCAAGACAAAACCTCAGTAAAGGTAAACATCTTGAATGTTTTTATAGATGTGTGTTCTCACGACTGAATGTCTATTGGTCCACTAAGAGCTACAACAAAAGTAAAGCATAGTGAGGATGGTATTTTTTAAAGAGTTAAAGAAACTAGCGAAATATGTTGCTCTTAATTTACGTCAACAAGTGTATGCTTAAGATTTTTTTTTTGTCTAAATTTACTATAGGTTGATTTAATCTTAGGAGCATTTTAGGTAAATATTTTTTAAGAATAAAAAGGGATTTAACACAATTATTTAAGCATTCTCCAGGACACCTGAAATTTGAAACACATCCTTACTCCTGTCAGTCATGACAAATGGCAGAGTTACTTGTTTGCCTAATTTCATCCTATTTCTTATTTGTACAGCAGAGAACTGACTACAGAGATCTATTTTAAGGGGAAATGCTGTATTATAGTGTCATTCACTCACTGCTCACATGGCATGATATTGTTGGTTGTGCTCTGTTGTTAGTCTGCCAGCTTGAATGTGATAATAACCATAGCACAAGATTTCAGGAAAAAGCCTACAAACCTTGAAGTCCCCACTGTATGTTATTTGGAGAAGCAGTTCTGATATTGGTGTCTCAGCTTGCATGAGCAATATCACATTACTCGATTGTGTTTTCCCACAATGACTCCCACAGGTAAGTACTCTCTGCAGCATCAAGATTATTTTGTTCAATTTGGCACAGGTGGGTTTTGCTGCAGGACCTTGTCAAACATGAAATTATGCAAGCTTTTTGGTCTTGAGTCCAAATTTTTCCTCAATTCTGGCTCTCCAGATCCTGATATACTGCTTCTGACCTTTTCAGGCAGAGGATGGCTGAGACCTGAGCTGATGGATCCCCTGTTTGAATAAAAGTAAGATATCTTTGCTACTTGTGTGACATGAAAGGATATATATCTATTACCATTTTTGCCTAGAAGTGAAGTAAAATTCAAATGCTTTGAATTTAACAAACATGCCTGCTTAAAATACTTATCATTTGTTGACCTGTGGGTCATTGCTGTCTAGACTGCTTCAGGTTGCTGCTGCTATTTAATTTATAGAACTTTAAAAAATTTGCCTCTGTTTTTTTTACTAATAAAGGAACTTTTTAATTCATTGATAGGAAGTGGAGATGTTATTTTTACCTCCTCTGCTTTTAGAGAGATTGTTTCTACTTAATCATTCCATTTCTTTTTGACCGAGTCTTTCGGTCTAAGTGAGGCTCTAGAAAAACATCCTGAAAGATTCATTGAGAAGTATTTTCCAAAAATAAAATAAAATAAAATAAAATAAAATAAAATAAAATAAAATAA